>PVKP010005933.1:0-86266 GCA_004027715.1 Plecturocebus donacophilus | reverse complement strand
CCCAGTTCCTTGGGAATAGAAGTTGAGGCTGCAGGGAGCCACAATCTCACCACTGCACTCCAGCCTGGGTGACAGAGTGGGATCTTGACTCAAAAAAAAAAAAAAAAAAAAAACAAATTAGATGTTATACTCACATCTAGGAATATAAAAGCAAACAAAACAAACAAACATAATAATAATAATAATGAGGCTGGGCATGGTGGCTCACCTGTAATCCCAGTACTTTGGGAGGGCCAAGGCAGGTGGATCACCTGAGGTCAGGAGTTCGAGACCAGCCTGGCCAACATAGTGAAAGCCTGTCTCTACTAAAAACACAAAAAATTAGCAGGCACCTGTAATCCCAGCTACTCAAGAGGCTGAGGCAGGAGAATCACTTGAACCTGGGAGGCGGAGGTTGCAGTGAGCCGAGATCGCATCATTGTACTCCAGCCTGGGCAACAAGAGCAAAACTCTGTCTCAATTAAAAAAAAAAAAGAGAGAGACACAAAAGAGCTTGCTTGTCTTTCTCTGCTCTCCATTGTGCAAGTACACAGCAAGAGGACAGCCGTCTCCAGATCAGGAAGCAAGCCCTCACCAGATACTGGACTTGCCACAGCCTTCATCTTGGGCTTCTCGGCCTCCAGACATATGAGAATTAAATGTTGCTTAAGCCATTCAGCCTGTGGTATTTTTGCTATAGCAGCCTGAACTAAGATAGCTAGCTTGAGTTGGTTCTTGCTAATTTTATTTTATTTATTTATTTTTTAAGACTGAGTCTCTCCCTGTTGCCCAGGCTGAAGTGCAGTGGTGTGACCTCGGCTCACTGCAACCTCTGCCTCATGGGTTCAAGTGATTCTCCTGCCTCAGCCTCCCGAGTAGTTGGGATTAAAGGCACCCACAACCATGCTCAGCTAATGTTTGTATTTTTAAGTAGAGATGGGGTTTTACCATGTTGGCCAGGCTGGTCTCCAACTCCTGACCTCAAGTGATCCACCGCCTCAGTCTCCCAAAGTGCTGGGTTTATAAGTGTGACCCACCACACCTTGCCTGTTCTTGCTATTTTTAGGCACACGGTCCTAAGAAAATATGTCAATAATTGTACTATGAGAATTAAATTGACTATTTTAACAGGGTAAACTATATACTGTTTAAGAAGGACCCTCTTTAGAAATACATAAAATACCACAACGGGGATGCAATCATCAAAATCCACAATGTGGGAAACTCTGTAGGATAAGTTATCCAGTTTTTTCTTTTCTTTCTTTCTTTTTTTTTTTTTTTTTTTTGAGATGGAGTCTCACATTGTTGCCCTGGCTGGAGTGCAGTGGTGAGATCTCTACTCACTGTGACCTCCGCCTCTCAGGCTCAAGGGATTCTCCTGCCTCAGCCTCCTAAGTAGCTGAGATTACAGGTGCCTGTCACCACACCCAGCTATTTTAAAAATATTTTTAGTAGAGATGGGGTTTCACTATGTTGGCCAAGCTGGTCTCAAACTCCTGACCTCATGATCTGCCTGCCTCAGCCTCCCAAAGTGCTGAGATTACAGGTGTGGGCCACTGAGCCTAGCCCAGTTTTTTCAAAAAGTAAATTTCATGAAGAAATAAGGAGAGGAAAAGGGAACCTATAGATTAAAAGAGACTTAATGGTATTAAACAAAAAAATAAGTAAATAAAAGAGACTTAGTAGCCATGTCAACCAATTACAATGATTTTTTAAAAGTTAAAAATGTTTATGAGTCAGTTCAGGAAATTTGAATATTGACTGGATATTTGATGTTAACATCAAATATCAATAACTGTTAATTTAAGAAGTGTATTATAATGACATTGTGATTATGTTTTTAAAAAGATTATCTTTTTCTAAAAAAAATTTTCAGGCTGGGTGCAGTGGCTCACACCTGTAATTCCAGCATTTTTAGGAGGTCGAGATAGGCAGATCACTTGAGGTCAGGAGTTTGAGACCAGCCTGGCCAACATGGTGAAACCCCGTCTCTATTAAAAATATAAAAATTAGCTAGGCATGGTGGTGCATGCCTATAATCCCAGCTACTCGGGAGGCTGAGGCAGGAGAATCACAGGAACCTGGGAGGTGGAGGTTGCAGTGAGCCAAAATCATGCCACTGCACTCCAGTCTGGGCGACAGAGACTCCGTCTCAAAAAAAAAAAAAAAAAAAAAAATTTCAGAGTCTCACTCTGTTTCCCAGGCTGGAGTGCGGTAGGTGACCATGCCTGACTGCAGCCTCAAACTCCTGGGCTCAAGTGATCCTCCCACCTCAGCCTTATGAGTGGCTGAGACCACTGGTGCATGCCACTATGCCTGGCTAATTTTTAATTTATCTGTAGAGATGGGATCTCCCTGTGTTGCCCAGGATGATCTTGAATTCCTGGGCTCAAGAGATCCTCTCCTGCCTTGGTCTCCCAAAGCACTGAGATTACAGGCATGATCCTCTGTGCCTGGTCAGAATAACCTTTTTGAAACATTTCAGATGAAAGTATATGGGGCCTGTGATACACTTCAAAGGAACTGGGGCTGGGGAGTGGGTGGGAGTATAGATAAAGGAAGAATGGCAATGAATTAGTAACTGCGGAATCTGGATGACAAGTAAGTACATGGAAATTCATTATACTATTTCGCCTGCTTTTGTACATGCCTAAAATTTTCCATAGTAAGTTTTTCTTTCAAAGTTCTTCTTTGTAATTATTGACTTGGAGATCTAAAAAAAATAAGTGAGAAAAGAAAATTGCAAAAACCATTTATGTAAAGATTATACCAATTGCTGTCATGGTTTAGTAGCAGAGAAAGGCAAATAAACTTGCAATGAAAATGCAATGCAATTAACTTCTATAATAGAAGTATCACAGGGTAGAATGTGTGTAGATGAGGGTCACTCAACCCAGCCTGGAGTATCAGAGAAGGAAAAGGCTTTGGAGGACGGCATGCTGCCCAGATTGAAATAAAATACAATCCGTTTGCCTTCCATGGTGACTGAGACCCAAGTGTACCTTCACCTGCTACCAGCCTCTGTTTTAATCATTCTCTTTATGTCCTCCAAGATGACTGTCCATTGGAAAACACAGTCTCTGAGTCTGTACCCTCTGCATCTCCTTGCCTGGAGACTTGCCTCTCTCCAGAGATACTGCCTCCCTGCTGGCCCTCCCAGAGGCTGTCCATGCTCCCACACCTGACTCCTTGTGGCTGTGGGCAGGCAGGGGATTGGCTTTGTCCTACCGGACACCACCTGTCTCCTGCCTTCTCAGCACCCTGCTTCTCTTTCTCTTCTTATGTCTCAACCACTTCACTACACTGGCCCTTTATTGTTCAAGCGTGTTCAAGTTTCCTGCATCCTAAAAACAGGAACCCTGACTCTCCAGGGACCACTTATTCCCTTTAGTAACCACATCTCACTCTTTCTCTTTACAGCCAATCTTCCTCAAAGAAGATAACTTACATGAAATACACAAAGATGGGAGCTCACTTCTATTCCTTCTTGAGTCAAGGTTGGTAGTTTCAGTGTTTCTAGGAATCTTCATCTAAGCATTCGGTCATGCATATATCCTACATCTTCTTTATCCAGTCATCCACTGATGGACCATTAGGTTGATTCCATACCTTTGCTATTGTGAATCCTGGTGAGCTTGCAAATTAAATATGTATATATATATATATTATAGATTGTCTCTTGTTCCCAAACTTACTTGGAGAGTCACTGTCATGTACTGATGGTCAATATGCATCAAATAAGGATGCTATAATTGACAGTGCCTCTTGTCATGAAAAGCACTCCTGAGACAAGAGAGGTTTCAGGGATATGAGCCACCTGGTCATAATAGAAGAGTGCCTGCTGATTGGATCCTGTTGTAGGTACCAGGTTCATGGGCAGGAAGTCATCATGGAAGTACATAGTGCACTTTTTTTTGTACTTGGCAAGTATTCATTGACTACAGTCTTTAGCCTATGTTGGCATATTTCATCTACCCACCAAGGGAATTTTGTAATAAATGTACCCGAGATTCCAAGTAGACCCCCTTCTCTGACACTTTTACTTCAGAACAGCCAAGGGAAAAAATTATGGGCTGTTCTAGTTCTTGGTCCTCAGCTCCTCTCTGTAAAAGTTATTGAATTTTGAAATTTTCTTCCCAATTTTCTGGAGGAGTGACACCAAAATTCCCAGTAATTACTGGAAAAAGTTGAATTTGGATTTAAGGATTTAACTTTTCTAGTCCTTTTGAAAAATATCACAGAAAAAAAGACAAATGAAAGCTTGATGACAACGAAATTATAGTGAGGATCCTATGCACAGTGGTGGGAGGGTGGTGATAACCAACCATCTGGAAACACAGAGCCAGTGAGTGCCTGTGTCCCAGGTACTGACAGGAAAGGCACAAGAACAAAGCGTGGTTTGTTCTGTGGATGGCTTAGGATCTGGTGAAAAAAGAGCACACATGCTTGTGGGAAGCCGAAGTTAGCTATCTAAGATAGCTCTCAATATACCTAGCTCCAAGTGTACACACACCTTCTCCCAGTTAATAAACCAAACAATAATCTAGGACTGCTGTGAAGGGATTTTGAAGATATATTTAAGGTCCCAAGTCAGTTGACTTTAAGATAAAAAGATTTTGTCCAGTCTAACCTCATCACATGAGCTCTTTAGATCTGTGTGTAGGTCTAGAGGTCAGAGACAGGGGAAGTCAAAACTTGAAAATGTGAGAGAGGGCCAGATGTAGTGGCTCATCTCTGTAATCCCAGCACTTTGGAAGGCCAAGGGGGGCAGATCACTTGAGGTCAGGAGTTCAAGACCAGCCTGGCCAACATGGTGAAACTCTGTCTCTACTAAAAACACAAAAATTAGCTGGGAGTGGTGGCATGCACCTGTAGTCCCAGCTACTCAGGTGGCTGAGGAAGGAGAATCGCTTGAACCTGGGAGGTGGAGGTTGCAGGGAGCTGAGACAGCGTCACCGCACTCCAGCCTGGGCAACAGAGCAAGGTTCCATCTCAAAAAAAAAGAAAGAAAGAAAAAGAAAATGTGAGAGGGATTTAATGTGACGAAGATTCTTCATTGAAGATGGACGGGCCATGTGGCCAAGAATGTGGGTGGCCTCTAGGAGATGAGAGTGGCCCCTGGCTAACAGCCACAGAGGAAAGGGGGACCTCAGTTCTTCAGCCACAAAGAACTGCATCTAGCCAACAACCCACATGAACTTGGAAGTTTTTTTTTTTTTTGAGATGGAGTCTCACTCTGTCACCCAGGCTGAAGTGCAGTGGCATGATCTCGGCTCACTGTAACCTCTGCCTCCCGGATTCAAGTGATTCTCCTGCCTCAGCCTCCCAAGTAGCTGGGACTACAGGCACCTGTGACCATGCCTGACTAATTTTTGTATTTTTAGTAGAGATAGGGGTTTCACCATATTGGCCAGGCTGGTCTTGAACTCCTGACCTTGTGATCTGCCCGCCTCAGTCTCCCCAAGTGCTGGGATTACAGGTGTGAGCCACTGTGCCTGGCCAGCTTGGCCAACATCTTGATATCAGCCAAATGAGACCATGAGCATAGAATTCAGTCAAATCTGCCCAGACTTCTGGCCTATAGAACTGTGGGCTCCAAAATGAGTGTTGTTCTAAGCCACTAAAGTTTGTGGCAATTTGTTACACACAATAGAAAACTACTACATGCATGAAAAGGTAATATTACAAGAAATCATTCATGTCAGACGTGCTACTGTATTATTACAAGTGGAACTGCCTCTAGGGCAGGTTCTACGTGCAGATAGTGTGAAGGAGTCTGGAGGACTTTTTTTCAGATTGGGTATGTATGTTATTTCTCCCAGGCTGGACTCAACGCCTGGACTCAAGTGATTCTCCTACCTCAGTTTCCCAAGGAGCTGGGACTAGAGGCATGCACTGCCTCTGGAGGATATTTTTGAGAGTCTGTATTTAGTAATGAAGAGTTCAGGCTTTGCAGTCAGAATGAGGAGATTTAAACCCTGACTGGACCTCTTATAAGCTGCTTGATCATCTATAAACTACATGACATCTAGGAATATTGTGAAAGGTAAATAAAATGATGCTTACAGAAGGCTTAGGTAGAGACTACACAATACATATAAATATATATTTTAAAAACAAACATTTGTGGTGCAATCATGCTCACTGCAGCCTCCACCTCTTGGGCTCAAGCGATCCTCCAACTTTAGCCTCCTGAGTAGCTGGGACCACAGGTATGTGCCACCATGCCTGGCTTTTTAATTTTTTTTTTTTTTTTTGGTAGAGACAGAATCTCATTATATTGCCCAGGTTGGTCTCCCCTGGACCAAAGGGATCCTCCCACCTCAGTCTCCCAAATTGCTGGGATTACAGGTCTGAGCCACTGCACCCAGTCAAGAATATTTATTAAGTGCTAAATTATTGTTGTTTGCTAAAATTTCCCCCATATAGTCTTTAGAACACTCATCTTGAAAGACAGGCTGGTAGTGGTGTTTCATGCCTGTAATCCCAGCAATTTGGGAGGCCAAAGTCGGGGATCACTTCAGCCCATGAGTTTGAGAACTGCCTGAGCAACATGGTGAAACCCCATCTCCACAAAAAAATTTTTAAAAGTTAGTCAGGTGTGGTGGCACACACCTGTAGTCTCATTCACTTGGGAGGCTGAGGTGGGAGGATTGGTTGAGCCTGGGAGGTTGAGGCTGCAGTCAGTGAGCTGTAATTGTGCCATTGCACTGCAGCCTGGGTGACAGAGTGAGACCCTGTCAAGAAAGAAAGAAAGAAAGAAAGAAAGAGAAAGAAAGAAAGAAAGAAAGAAGGAAAGAAAGAGGGAAAGAAAGAAAGAAAGAAGAAAGAAAGAGAAAGAAAAAAGAAAGAAAGAAAGAAAAAAGAAAGAGAAAGAAAGAAAGTAAGAAAAAGAGAAAGAGAAAGAGAGAGAAAGGAAAGAAGAAAGGGAAGGGAAAATAAAATATGCAAGTTGATATGTCTGAGTTGTATGAAGAATGTTTAGATGAGTCACAGGTATGCTGCAAAAATCAAGATGGCATCATAAAACATCTAGAGAACTGTCAATATAAGCCAGGTATGGACTCATGCCTATAATTCCAACACTTATGGAGGCTGAGGCTGGAGAATCACTTGAGTCCAGGGGTTCAAGACCAGCCTAGGCAAAAACGTGAGACCTCATCTCTATAAAAATAAAAAAAACTTAGGTGTGATTGTGTGCACCTGTGGTCCCAGCTACTTGAGAGGCTGAGGTGAGAGGCTGCAGTCAGCCAAGATGCACCGCTGCACTCCAGCCTGGCTGACAGAGAGAGACTCTATCTAAAAAAAAAAAAAAAAAAAGATGGCAAATTTTATGTGTATTTTACCCCAAAGAAAATAATATGCAAAACATGCGTAATTCATTGTTCACTATTTTTTCCTTCTACTAGACGTTCTGTGAGAATGGGGTCTTGTCTATCTTATTCCCTGCTATGTGCCCCACATCTAGTACAGTGCCTAGCACATAGCAATAGCTCTATAGGTATTTGCCAAATGAATAAATTGTACTAGGAGTGGGATTTGGGGGCAGAGGATGCTCCAGAAAAGCAGTATCTCATATAATTAATTACCTAGGAAACATTGGCAGGGGATTGCATAATTTGCTACTGATAATATTCAGTTACCGTAGAGTTTGAGAATCTGTGAACATATATTTTGATTAACTATAGAAATAGAGGAAAAATAGGTATCCTATTACAAACCTGTAGTCACATTGTCAATTCCTTGGTCTCACGCAGAAGAGGGCTTTTTTCTTTAAGCCTTTTAACAGAATGGGAATTTCTTTATTATGCAATATTTATTGTATTTCTATACAGTGGCACAAGTGTCTTACATTTTAGCCTGAAAGATTGACCTAAAATAAACATTTCAGCCTTTTAATGTAATTATAGAAAATAGAAGCAAGAAAGGATGTAGCAGGGAAGAGGGGAAGATGGAGAATTGTAGAGAGTTAGGGAGAAAAAAAGGTGATGTGAGGGATTCCAGCCTTTGCAGTTGAAGATAATGTTGATGAAAATTAAACATTCATATGTTTATGAATTCCCAGCAAGCTCCTGCCTGGGAATCTATCCCACAGAGATAAAACCACTAGTTGATAAAGACATGTAATATGTACATGGATGCTATTGCAGCATTATTCATTGTGACAAAAAGCACAAAACAGAGCCCATGGCTGAATAATTTATGGTATATCAATATAATGAATTATTATTCAGCCATTAAAAAGAATGAAATCTAAACCAATGGATTTAAACAGGTGTTCATGAGGTATAGTTGAGTGAGAAAAGGAAGATGTAGAAAAGTGTGTATAGTATGTTCTCACTTTTTAATTTTTTTTGATTGAGTCTTGCCCAGGCTGGAGTGCAGTGGCACAGTCTCAGCTCACTGCAACCTCTGCCTTCTGGGTTCATGCAATTCTCCTGCCTCAGCCTCTGGAGTAGCTGGGATTACAGGCATGCACCACCATGCCTGGCTAATTTTTTGTATTTTTAGTAGAGACAGGGTTTTACCATGTTGGCCAGGCTGGTCTTGAACCCCTAACCTCAAATGACCACCCACCTCAGCCTTCCAAAGTGCTGGTATTACAGGTGTGAGCCACATACCCAGCCACATTCTCACTTTTATAAAAAAGAAAATGTGCAAACTGCCAATTTCTAGACAAGATTTTGTAAGCGTGGAGAAAAATACAGGAGTGTGCATACTTGGTTGGTGATCTGGCTTGTGTGTGTTAGTGGAGCAACAGCTGGTGTTGGAGGGGAGAAAGGAGAAGAGGAAAGAGAAGGGGGAAATCAAGCAGGAAAAAAAAAGAGAAAGCATTGCGCCCAAATAGCCAATGATGTGCATATATGTAAAATTATATGTGACCAGGCGCAGTGGCTTATGCCTGTAATGCCAACACTTTGGGAGGCCAAGGTGGGCGGATCACTTGAGGTCAAGAGTTTGATATCAGCCTGGCCAACATGGCGAAATCCCATCTTCACTAAAAATACAAAAATTAGCTGGGTGTGGTGGCGCATGCCTGTAGTCCCAGCTACTCGGGAAGTTGAGGCAGGGAATTGCTAGAACCTGGGATGCGGAGGCTGTGGTGAGCTGAGATTGGGCCACTGCACTCCAGCCTGGGCGACAGAATGAGACTCCGTTTCTGAAACAACAACAACAACAAAACAAAAAGGAAAACAAAATTTAGTACAGCATGGTGGCACGTGCCTGTAGTCCCAGCTACATGGGAGGGTAAGGCAGGATAATCGCTTGAACCCAGGAGGTGAAGGTTACAGTGAGCCAAGATCCCGCCACTGCACTCCAGCCTGGGTGACAGATGGAGACGGTCTTCATACCACAACAAACAACAAACCAGGGAAGTTGTGCAGTCTTCATGTTCACAATCCAGATAATGAGTTAGTCTGGCAGCTTGATGGTGGTGGACACCCAGGCTCCCTTTGTCCCTCTGCTCTCCTGTCACTTATCAGTTCACCATTATATTTGCCTTCAGGCTGTTGAAGAGAGAAAGAGTAAAGAGGAGGCTCCCCTCTTTTCCTTCTAAGTGCTACACTCAGAAGTCAAATGCATCTCATTGGCCAGATTCCAGTCACGAGGCCACACCTAGCTGCGAGGAAAGCTGGAAAATTCTGACAAGCAGCTTGCTGAGGAAGACAGGAGATAGGCCTTAACCTCAAAATCACACAATGATAGCCCTGTAAGCCAAAGAAGATATGGTAGCGTGGACCCTGAGAGCATATAACAGGGAACCCTGATCCAGTCATAGGGGTTGGAGTAAGGAGGTTTAGGTAACTGACTTTTTCCAGAGGAAATGATTTTGAGCAGAGATCTGATGGAGGTCACTGGAAGAAACAAAGAAGAGGGTCCCAGCAGGAGGAACACTGCACAAAGGCCCCAAAATGGGAAGGACGAGGGACGTTTGAGGAATTGAAAAAGGTTTAATTTAAGGAGAAGCATAGATGGGGTTTCTTCCCAAGGAAAGGAGCCTGGCTAGTGAAACATATTCCATCAAGAGCGCCAGCTCTCACAGATACCGTTTGTTTTCTGTGGCTTGGAAACATCCCACGGTCGTTTGTCTGGCAGCCCAGAGAAAGCTGACATTGGTTTGAGAAGGTCTAATTATTCCTCGTGTAAGACTTGGGTAAATGAGTAAACTCTTTGTGTGGGTTGCTTTAGAAGAATTTGGCCAAGTTGTATGCCTCGTTTGTGTTATTTATAATTTTAAGAAAGCTTAGGAAACAGTCTTATTATTTTGTCTATAATATATTAAAATGCAGTGGCTTTGAAAATCATTTGCCTTTTTGAATTAAAGGAACAGATCGGCAATTGAGTAATGGATCCACCCTGGGATGTGGGAGGTGAGAGCAAAAGTAGTTGTTGACTCATCTCCATGTATGTGTGGTAACATATGAAAATCAGTTTCATTACTTTGTAGCTTCACCTCCTATTAAAGCCCTGTAAAGTGTGAGTCACAGGAAACTTGAGGTACTAGAATTTGAGAGAGCCTAGTATAAAAAATTTATGAAATCTTTCTGTACCACTTACCCCACTTTTTCTTATTGCAACTGGGTAATTGTTTTTTTAAATTTTAATGTGCTTCTTCTTTGCTTTCCCGAGGACACAACCTCTACTTTAGCTGGCTCCAGGCATCTGTCTGATTGGAGATGAACATCTGTTATGGGAGGAGAGCCGAGATAAAGACTGGGTAATTTCAAATTTTTGGCACCCTAAACCAGGATCGGGAAGCTGGCTTTCATCTTGAAGGTGGATTTGGAATTTCAGCATCTTCATCATACCCAGAAACCAGGGCTTGGCTCAGTGTAGGAAAGGGTAGTGCAGCATAGAGAAGACTCCTAAGGCGAGCTGCCAGAGAGGATACAGAATGCCCAGTTAAATGTGAATTTCAGATAAACAATGAATAATTTGTTAGAATAAATATGTTCCAAATATTGCATGGAGCATAATTACACTAAAAAAAAATTTGCTGTTTATTTAAATATAACTACGAATCAATTGTTTGTTTGTTTGTTTTTTTGTTTTTTTCATAGAGATACTCACTCTGTCGCTGGGCTGGAGTGCATTGGTGCAATCTTGGCTCGCTGCAACCTCTGCCTCCTGGGTTCAAGCAATTCTCGTGCCTTAGTCTCCCAAGTAGCTGAGACCACAGGTGCATGCCACCATGCCTGGTTAATTTTTTGAATTTTTAGTAGAGTTGGGGTTTCACCACATTGGCCAGGTTGGTCTCGAACTCCTGAGCTCCAGCAACCCGCCTGCCTTGGCCTCCCAAAGTTAAAGTGCTGGGATTACAGACATGCCCGGCCTATATTTTTATTTGTAAACCTGGCAATCCTACCCCTAAGACAGCTAGGTAAGTACCACTCTCTCTATAGTGGGAAAATAAGGAGGGAAGAGTGGAGCATGCTAGTCACACTGACAGGCCAACCTTGAAAGCCCCTTTCTCTATCTGAGTAGAACCCATTCCTACTAGAGAATCAGAAAATAGCAGATCTCGCTTTTCCAGCTCGTTGAGCACACGTGAAGGTGCATGCCAGTCAGGGCAGTCTTCCCTAACCCTGATGAGAAAGCAGGGGTTTGGAAGAAGCAGGTGCAGTGCAGAGCCCACGCTGGCAACAGACGATGTCAGTGACTATAGCTGCATTATTTGTCCTGTGTTGTCAGTGGTGGGGCCTGTGAGGTCCAGGGCCCACAGCAGCAGAAGCGTTTCTATGGCCTTCTCCTGGGCAATTGTTGCTGGCTGCGGAGCCTCAGTGCCTGGGTGTGAGCCTCTCAGGTTCTCTGCAAGCCAACCAATATCCTTCTGATAAATTCCTTTGTCTGTAAGTCCAGCAGTGTTGGTTCTGTTTCTTACACCTAAAAACTGAGTGATAAATGAAATAAATGCCTTTCAAGGTGTGAGGAACTGTGCAGAGAAGAACAAGAGGAATCAAATGGGAGAACAGAGTGGGTAGAAATGTGCCAGGTGAGTGGGTGGCATACAGTAAATCAGGGGAGGACGGGGCCCTCTTACAGGATGCCTCTGTATCATCCTGCATTCATTCTGCACTCACAGAGCTACTGGGGAGGTTGCAGCCAGTGCTGGTTCATAAGGACCGGTTTCCATGCTGATTGTGTGGTGCTTGTACTTGACTGGCTTTTCAGCATTTTGAATGACTCCTGGGTGCACCCATTTCATATTGGTTGGGCAGAGAGAGTCTCAGAGAGTTAGTTGTCCAAAGCCTCCCTTGAAGCCAGTATGTTACAGATAAAATCTAGAGTTTAGTGGAGGAGTCTGACATGGTGGGGGAGAGGTAGCTCCACAGCAAAGGACTGTGCAGGGAACAGCACTCAAGCCAGGGCTGACTGGGAAACATAGACGGACTGCACTGTGTTAGGGCCCAGGAAGGGCTCATAGTCCAGGCAGTGCCCCTGGGCCAGGTCAACCTAAGTTAGACTAGGATAGCCATGGATTTTCTGCCTCAAATGCCAGCATGGCCAGCAGCACCCTGGAGGAAAGAGATGCTGCCTGTGTTCTTGAAGTCCTATCTCTTTTTGGCCATCATGAAGTTATAAAAACCATTATCTTCCAGGCTCCCTTAGAGAGAGAAGCAGAGGGCAAGGTGGGCATAAGTGACACAGTGAACATAAGTGACCTACATGGATGGCCAAATTACTGTATTAGATATCTAGTCACTTTTGTGGCCCATGCCTATAATCTCAATACTTTGGGAGGTTGAAGTGGGAGATCTCTTGAGGCCAGGAGTTCAAGACCAGCCTAGGTCACATAATGAGACCCCTGTCTCTCACCAAAATTTAAAACTAATTAGCTGAGTGTGGTGGCACATGCCTGTGGTCCAGCTATCTGGGAGGCTGAGGTGGGAGGATTGCTTAAGCCCAGGAGTTTGAGGCTGCAGTGAGCTATGATCACAACACTGCACTCCAGCCTCGGTGACAGAGCAAGACCCTGTCTCAAAAAAAAGAAAAAAGAAAAAGAAAAAAAGAAGAAGGAAAGAAAGAAAGGAAAGAAAAAATGTCTTTCTGCACACCTGAATAATAACATGTATTAACCGTGGTGACCCTGATATCTTTCTCTACTTCCCAACCCACATTTTGTGCCCCAGCCATCATTCTCCAGATGGTGCATATGTCGCCTGTGGGCTCATGAAGCCGATGTTCTCATATGGAGTTCTGGGTAGTGGCTCAGCTGCTGCTGCTTGTGACCTGGAAAAATCAATGGTTTCCAAGGTGCCTCAGCGTCAAAGCCTATGTCCTCCTTTTCATTCTGTTCCCTCGGTGTGGAACTCTCTCTTCTACACTTGAAAAAACCCATTAGCCCCTCAAGAGCCAGGCCGAATGTCACGACGGAGAAATTTCTTGAGACCTGTGCTCCATTCTGTGTTCCCTTTCTAGACAGAATTAATTGCAGCCCTCTTTCCCTGACCTTTGCATTTGAAGCCTGCGTGGCTGTCTGCCTTGGTGGGCCAGGAGCATACGGAGGGCAGAGACCGCATGGTTTTCATTGTTCCACCCCAGCTTCCGACATTGACCCAGCAAAGAGCTGGGCTCTGACAAATGTCAGCTCAACTAATTAAATGAGTACCCTCCTTTGTCTCCTCCTATTTACCTACCCTAGTCTCATATTGAAATTGCCTTTAATTGTATTTGCCTTTGATCTAAATACTGGTAAGTGTTCATTCCTATCCATTTATTACAGCATTTAGTGCCATAGCTTGTGCGTCACAAGCGTGCACATGGTGGTTGATTTAATTGGATGTCTTCATTCAGTGCCTTCATTCACAGGATGTGACTTTGAAGAGACCTTAGAAGTCATCTAGTGCTAGCCAGGCGCAGTGGCTCATGCCTGTAATCCCAGCACTTTGGGAGGCCGACACGGGCAGATCACCTGAGGTCAGGAGTTTGAGACCAGCCTGGCCACCATGTGAAACCCCATCTCTGCTAAAAATACAAAAATCAGCCAGACATGGTAGCATGTGTCTGTAATCCCAGCTACTCGGGAGGGTGAGGCAGAAGAATCGCTTGAATCTGGGAGGTGGAGGTTGCAGCGAGCCAAGATCGTGCCACTGCACTCCAGCCTGGGTGACAGAGTGAGACTCTGTCTCACCAAAAAAAAAAAAAAAAAAAAAAAAAAAGAAGTAATCTAGTTCAACTGCTCACATGATCTGTGCATTGCTGAGGTCTGTATGTCAATGAGTATATATCACACACATGGGGATACTAACTAATGGCCCCTCTTGCTCTAAGCTGCAACGTGGTCAGGTCTCTGTTCAGTTACAGAGGCATTTGTTGTGTGCTTTCTGATGTTAATGGTGGTGAAGATGACGGATCTGTTAGCTGCCAAGGCAGTTTCTCTGCTGTCTCCTTGATAATATTAATATCCAATATTTAGTAAATACTGTTGTCAAGAAATTTTATGGGCACTGACGGGACAAAAAATACAAGGACAACAAATAAGTAGTCCTTGTCCTTGAAGAACTAATAAGTCTAAGAAGGAAAATAGGTGAGTCCAACAATTGTAGTACAAGCGGAGGACTGTTGGATGAGAGTATGTAAAAGGCACTAGGAAAGCCAGGCCTGTGAGGGAACGGATGGTGGCAAAAAGGAAGTAGAGAATACAGGGAAGGAGTTTTCTAGATGAACACCCTGGGGAAGTAGTTCCCAAAAGAAGGAGTGGATGTGCCTAGTGGGGAGGTGTGAGAGACTTGCTTGGAGCCATTCCATCTGCTCCAGTACTGTAGCCACAGTGCTAGAAAGGCAGGGGTTAGGGAGGGGGCCAGACAACTGGTGAGGCTGGAGAGAGGGGTGGGAGTCAGATCATATGCAAAGGAATTGGTTTTCATTATGTTGGCATTAGGGATCTTTGGCAATTTTACGCAATGGATTGAGATGCATGTTAGAAAGATCTCACTGGTATCCCTACGGTTGAGGTTTAAGGAGGAGGGAAACTGGTAAGGAGGCGATTTTAGTATTTTAGGAGAGAAAGGATGATTAAGCTAGTGCTGGAGGGGTCTGGACAAGGAACAGAAAGCTACACATAAAGGGCGATGGAGATGCCTGTCAGAGGGATGAAGGACGGGAGAATGACTTCAGGTATTGTGACCTGGGCTTCTGGGTGGATGCTGTGTGGAGTTGAGGAGGGGGAGCCCACAGATCATCCAGGTTGAGACAGTCAATTGCCATTTTTATCTATTGATGTGGATTCAGAATGCAAGTTTAGTTAAAGATATAGACATGATGCTGACAGCACTCAGAGAGAGGAAGAGCATGTTAAGGGTCTACAAGCGTACCCCAAAGTAAGGAATAGGCCACAAGGGAGGAGCCGGTAAAGGAGACAGAGAAGGAAAATCCAGAGTGGAAGCACAGGGGAAGGTCAGGCCAAGGGAGGCGAAAGTTTTAAAGGGGAGAAAGTGATCAATAGAGTTAAACGCTACAGAGAGGAGTGGGACCGAGACTTTTAAAAAGCCGTTTACGTTAGCAACTTTGGGGACCACCGGGAGAGCAACTGCAGTTAAAGTGAGGAAGCCAGACTTCAGAAGGTACAGCACCCATGGGAGATGAAGGGGTAGAGACAAGCATAGACAACTTGAGCGAGGAGCTTGGCTGGGGAAAGGAGAGAGGATAACAAGCAAAGAGACTCAAGTGGTGTTTAAAAAAGTAAGGTAGGAGCTGGGTGCGGTGGCTCACGCCTGTAATCTCAGCACTTTAGGAGGCCAAGGGGGGCAGCTCACTTGAGGTCAGGAGTTCCAGACCAGCCTGGGCCACATGGTGAAACCCCATCTCTACTAAAAATATAAAAATTAGCCAGTCATGGTGGTGTATGCCTGTAATCTCAGCTACTCGGGGGAGGCCAAGGCACAAGAATCGCTTGAACCCGGGAAGCGGAAGTTGCAGTGAACTGAGATTGTGCCACTGAACTCCAGCCTGGGTGACAGAGTGAGACTCTGTCTCAAAAAATAAAATAAAATAAATCGAAAAGTAAGGTAGGACATGTCAGCCAAGTTCAAGGATGGGGAAAAAAATCTCTAAGGTAGGATGGGCTTGGAGCTGCTGACATACTGAGAGGAAGGTGCCAAGTGAGAGGAAGGATGGGGGGTTAGAAACAGAGCGGAACTGAAGGAGCAAGGAACTTGAAGTTGTTGGGGGGAGGATTAGAGGAAGGCTGGTTCTTTCCTCTGAAACCCGTCTAGGGGCTGATAGCTGTTCGGTAGTGGAGGCAGATGTTGGTGCTGAACAGGAGACATCTGAGGGAGTTCACACCCACTGGACTCCGTATTCACAGTGAACATTGTCATTGGAGAAAGCCTGACTACTGAACAGTGGCTCAAAGGGCAGACTTTGGAGACACTACTAGAGTTCAAATGCTTTTTCTGCCCTTCCTTAGCTTCTGACCTTGGGAAATTTCCCTAAACACCATGTGCCTCAGTTTTCTCATCTGTATAGTGGAGATGACAATAATCCTCAATGGTGGTAAGAATTAAATGAGTTAAAATATGTGAAGTGCTTAGAACAGTGTCTGGTGTATAATAGGCCTTATATCACAATTGCAGTTGTCATTGTTGTCTCCCTCCTTTTTTGCTGAGATAGATGGTTGTTTTGTTGTTGTTTTGAGACAGGATTTTGCTTTGTCACCCAGGCTGGAGTGCAGAGGTGCAATCTTGGCTCACTGCAGCCTCTACTTCCCAGGCTCAAGTGATCCTTCTACCTCAGCCTCCCAAGTAGCTGGGATTACAGGCAGGAGCCACCATGCTCGGCTGGTTTTGAATGCATTGTTGGAAGTTGTACATATTTAGACAACCTATTGAGTAAAACAAGAGAAAGGGCTAAGAACATGAAAGACTGCTGAGTGATATTGGGAAGTAAAGATAAAACTAGAAGATAAAACTTTGTAGCAGTCTAAAGTTCCACAGTTGTGTGAAGTTGTCACTGAATAACCCGAAGAGATTGGTTTTATTTCCCCTTTACAGATGAGGAAACTTCAGGTTTAGGAAGGTTTGATAGCTTGTCTAGGGTGACACACGGGTAAGTGGCAGGCACAAGTGATTTCACACTGCACTCTACCTTTTCACCACACTGGTGTACAAAACACAACAAAGCAGCTCCCCAAGCTGTCATCAAGGCCTTTGAACCTGTGGTTGCTGGAGGAGTGATGGGGTTGTAATGCACACAGGAAAAGAAGAAAAGAAATGGGATGGAGAGAATGGTCTGCCTTTGTGAAGCACTTCTATGAAATTGGAATAATGAACATTTCCTTCAAAATGAAGAGTCTAGTTCCCATCTGACTTACTGGAAGCACAAACCCAAATTATGACAGATTCTAAAGAAGACTGCTGATAAATAGACTCTTTTATTCAGGATTTGCTTAGGCAGTAAAACTGCTAGGACAATGTATATGAACTGGGATATGTAGAGATAATGTATATATCTGTATATACATCATATTATGTAATGTATATGATGGGATCCAGCAGAGTGCCCAGCACACCAGAGTGATTATAAGGTAATTAGCATGTGTTTGCTGAATGAGTGATAAGTCAGGACTCTGGAGGTGTGGTAAGAGGGTTGTGGAGAGAGATATGGAGGATCCTTCAGAAATTAGTCTAACATAGGAAGCTCTATGAAAAGGCTTTTTCTCGAACATTTTAAAACACTAGCAGTGCCCAGAAATTACTTAAATGTCTGTCAAACACTCACCTAAACAATTGACATCACTTGACCATATTAACTAGGGCTAACAGTCCTTCTAATTGTCACAGCCCCACCAGCTTCTAGATGGTAATGGCCCAGCCGGTTTAAATGGGTCTCCATGGTTACACTCATGCTCTGGTTTCCATGGTTACATTTTCCGGTCTCTCATAGGAGTTAGATACATATTTGAAATTTAAAAGGATTTTTTTTTTCTTTCTTGTCTGCCTACACAGAAATCTAGGGTTCAAAGGTCCAGGAAGAAAGTTTCAGTGACCTCTTGGGAGATTACCAAGGAGGAAATGGTGAGAATATTTGTGACAGCTGTGATCTATTATGGCCTGAGGAAGACAGCACTCAATTGGGAAATACTGTGGAGCTAGAATGATAACCTAATGATAAGCCTTAGTGTTTTGCTTCATTAGAGAAGGCGAAAAACTGGAATGAGAAAACAATATCCGATTGTTTGGACGCATAGCTCCCAGGGCTAGGAGTAGGATGTTGTCCCGAGGTGGGTGTGGGGGCTCTCTATTGAAGTCTCTTTAAGATGCTCATTCATTTCTTTACCATAACAGTGTTGTGGCCTCCCTGCATTCATTCTTCCTGCAGTCTCATTTCGAATCATCTTTCTTGGCTTGCTCGGCTAAACCAGGCATCTGTTAACAAGGTACCAGCCGGGATCAAGACTCAGTTGGCGCCAGCTTTTCTTGGCGGAGGGAGACAGGTGGAACTCTAGTGCCTCCTTGTGGAATCTCTGACATTTCCAGGTCTACCTCACCCAGAAAAGAACGCAAGTTTGTACTCTTAGGATTTAAGAAGTCTTTCTCCATTTCTTTTGATGTATCCATCTTTCCCTCCCTCCCTCCCACAAACTTCACTGAGTATCTATTATAGCTAGGTCCTAGAAATAACCAATAAAAAAGATAGGATATTGCCTTCACAGAGTTCGTAATCCATTGCAAAACAAGTAAACAGCTCATAACAGTCCCAAGAGCCAACGGAAGGTTGTGTGGTGACCTACTGGCTGGGAACGCTGTGTAAGCTATCGAGCTAGAGGATATTTTCGAGCGTGTTCAAGGATTCTGTCCCTCAGGGTTGAAAGATGCTAAAATAATGACAATGCTTTATCATTAGGCAGATTCTGCCTTCAAAATAAACCAGAGGATAACATGTCATGATTCCTGTCTTTATCTGGGTTCATATGCTGCTGCCTTCCAAAGGGCGCTGCAGGCAGGAGCAGGGACACCGGAAGTGCCGGTGGGAAACCCTGAGCCGCGGCTCTCTGTATTAGACCACCTACGGCAGCCTCTTTGGGACATTTGCAAGGACCCAGAGCGGAGACGGTAGGCATCTCCTGGCAGGAACAGGCTGTCCACTGGGCAGGGGGAGGGAAGGAGTGCGAAAAGAGTGGCAGAAACGAATGACTTTAAGTAGGGGAGTATGGTCATCAAACTTGAATATTACACATTTGTTTCTATGGTATTACATTGATAACCAAGTTCCAGAATGACGACTCTCCGGCCCTGGACTGGGCGACGTCATTGTCTGTGCTTCAGATTCTTAGAAAGGGAATCTTAGGGGAAGAGGCTGGAACGTGGCCGCTACGCTGACTGGTTTCTTGTGCTTTCTCTCAGAGATTCTTTGCTTCTATAGGCAGATTTTGATTTAAAGCACATGTTGAATTCTCTTTTGGTCCTGCTGTGTGTGTTTGAGGAGCCCGTGGATTATCCAAGTGGAGAGAGCGCCAGCCAGCGGGCCCTCCTTACTTTTTTTTTGGTAACACATTTTTCTACACGTCAGTATTCTTACTTTATCTTGGACACGGATATATAGAACCGAGTCATTCTTTTAATAGCAGTGTAGAATAGAGGTAGAGTGGAAGTAAATGTATTTAACTAGGCCCCTTTTGGTGAGCTTTCAGAGGCCACACGAATTATGTTTGACCAGCAGTGCATGAGGTAGCCAATTTCCCGCCACCTTTTCCAACACAGGATGTTTCAACATATTTTTTACTTTTGCTAATCTACCAGGTAAAAAGGGATTTCTCATTGTAGATTTAGTTTGCATTTCCTTTTTATGAGTCGGGTTGAGTTTCTTTTCATAATATTTAAGAACTCTTTTTCTTCTGTGAATCGTGTTCAGATTCTTTGTCCATTTATTTATCGGCTTGCTGGTTCTTTTTTTTTTTCTTATTTTTATCAGCTGTTCAAATGCTAAGAACTTAGACTTTTGTCTGTGATGTGAGTTGCAAATATTCATGTCTTTTGATTATGCTTTCTATGCAGAATTTTCTTTAATGTAGACCAATTTTCAATGTTTTATTTTAGGGCTTCTGGATGTTATGTTATCCTTAGAAAGTCCTTGCCAATTCCAACATTACCAAAAAAAAAGTTTTATTTTGTATCATATATATAAAATACCAAAATTCTTCTATGTTTTCTATCAGAACTTTTATGGTTTCACTTGCTACATTTATAAATGTTTAATCTGGCCAGTTGCGGTGGCTCACGCCTGTAAACCCAGCACTTTGGGAGGCCGGTACAGGTGGATCACTTGAGGTCAGGAGTTTGAGACCAGCCTGGGCAACATGTTGAAACTCTGTACTAAAAATACACACAGTAGCCAGGTGTGGTGGTGTGCGCCTGTAATTCCAGCTACTCGGAAGGCTGAGACAGGAAAATTGCTTGAACCCAGGAGGCGGAGGTTGCGGTGAGTCAAGATGGCGCTATTGCACTCCAGCCTGGGTGACACAGTGAGACTCTGTCCCAGAGGAAAAAAAGTTTAATCTCTCTGGAGCTTATTTTGATTTACAGAGACGTAAGGTATTTTCCCCCCACATGTCTACCCAGTAGTCTCAGCACTATTTATTGAGTAATCTATTTTTCCTCCCACAGATTTGAAATGCTATCTTTACATATGTGTCTGTTTCAGAACTTCCTGAGACAGATGAGCTTTAATTCCATCTAACCTTGTCCTTGAAGGAAGGTTCATTGTTTCTGCTGTTTTGTTTTTTTCAATGTGGGAGAGCCTTGAGCATGTTTGTATGTGGAGGGAGAAGAGCAAGTAGGGAGAGGTACAGAGGAGATCCAGCTGGGACCATGAGGGGAAGATGGGTTTTGACAATTAGTGACAGATCCAAAGAGCTAATGGGGGTTCCTACCTCAGCAAGGGAAGAGGATCTCTGCATTTTTCAAGGAGTTTCTGGTATAATGTGAGGTAGCATCCCTTCCTGCTCACGAGGCCCTCTGTCCCAGTTTGTCAGTCCCCTCCTGGCCTCTCTTCTTCCCTAACTGGTCTGGAATTCATGTTCATCACTTCAGTGTTCCCTAATGGGCATTCTACTCTCTTAAGTTCCCAGCCTGGATCATTGCTGCAATTCACCTTGGCACAGCTGTGCTGACAGACATGTCACACCACTGTTTCGAACCCAGGCCAGGAACTTTAGCTTTGCAGTCTGCTTGTCTTTGTTTCAGTCCCTCTCACTTGGCCTGCAGTGTTTATTCCAAACCTCTAAGCACCCCTGTCCCCGCAGTTCCTTACTCTCAGCAAATGACCTATCTTCCCCGGGTAGAATGCAGGTTCTCCACCTGGTGTCTGTGGTTGGGATTCAGCAGGTTAAGAAACTGAAATTACATGTTAAAATGTGGGTAATGTGCCTTTTTTGAGACATGGTCTTACTCTGTTGTCCAGGCTGGAGTGCAGTAGCATGGTCATGGCTCAGTGCAGCCTCTGCTTCTGGGCTCAAGTGATCCTTTCATCTCAGCTTCCCAAGTAGCTGGAACCACAGGCATGCGCCACCACCCTCAGCTAGTTTTAATTTTTTTTTTTTTGTACAGACAAGGGCTCGCTATATTGCCCAGGCTGGTCTCGAACTCCCAGGCTCAAGTGATCCTTCTGCCTTGGCCTCCCAAAGGGTGGGATTACAGGCGTGAGCCCTGGCTCCTGGCCTAATGTGCCTTTTTAAGAGAAAAACATCCATAGTTTTCATCAGATTCTCAACATCCTGAAAGGTTAAAAACTTCTACTCCAGCTGAGTGCGGTGGCTTACGCCTGTAATCCCAGCACTTTGGGAGCCCGAGGCAGGTGGATCACGAGGTCAAGGGATCGAGACCATCCTGGCCAACGTGGTGAAACCCCATCTCTACTAAAAATACAAAAATTAGCTGGGCGTTTGGCACGCGCCTGTAGTCCCAGCTACATGGTGGGGGAACTGAGGCGGAAGAATCGCTTGAATCCAGGAGGCGGAGGTTGCAGTGAGCCGAGACTGCACCACTGTGCTGTAGCCTGGCAACATAGCAAAACTCTGTCTCAAAAACAACAACAACAACAAAACTTCTTATCCAACAAATTGAATATACCAGGTCTGATCTCCCTTAACTTTCTGGCCGTCTACCTCCAAGCTTATGACTACCCAAAACCATCTTTATCTACTCTTCTCTGGGTTTGGAGGAAGTTGGGCCTCTCTCCCTGTTTATTCTGAGCCAGCCCACTTACACATCATCCCGTATAGCCTTACCGCTGGATCTGTTTTCTCTTAGTTACTCCAGCTCTCCCCTTCCATTGCTTCTTCCTTTCAAGCTGGCCTTTCTCACTCCTAAATGTACACATAACAACAGCAGCAACGACACCCACAGGTCCCTCTGTATGTATTCCTCTCTCGTTCTGTCTGTTCTCAGCTCATCCCTAGGCATTCCTAGTGCCTCCCCTCTGTGACCTCAATCGGTGTCCTGCACATATCTCTGTTCTCTGCTCACCATATTGCATAATTAGAGCTATTTCTGTGTCTCTGTCTCTCCCATTAGACTGTGAAGCTGAGGACCATGTCTTTTTTATTTTTGTATCTCCAGACCAATTTCATACATTGTGGAAGCTTGATAAATATTTGCAGACAAGAACTACTAATCAATTTTGTTGTTCTTCTCTAGACCTTCTTTTCTTAACATTTTTTTTCTTGAGATATCAAAACTAGAATAAGAAACACGTTTTTGTTTTTGTTTTTTTGAGATGGAGTCTCGCTGTGTCACTCAGGCTTGAGTGCAGTGGCGTGATCTCAGCTCACTGCAACCTCTGCCTCCTGGGTTCAAGTGATTCTCAGGCCTCAACCTCCTGAGTTGCTGGGATTACAGGCATGAGCTACCACACCCAGCTAATTTTATATTTTTATGAGGTAAAACCCTCATAAAAATAGAGATGAGGGTTTCACCACGTTGGCCAAGGCTGGTCTCAAACTCCTGACCTCAGGGGATCCACCCACATCAGCTTCCTAAGGTGCTGGGATTACAGGCATGAGCCACTGTACCCAGCCGATAAACAGTTTTCTAGATAAACCCACCATAGGTTTGTCCAAGTGTAGCACAACTTTTTTTTCTTTTGGATTTATTTTTTCTCTTCTACTATATGATATTCTACTAGCTTTTTTTTTTTTTTTTTTTTTGGCTATAACTACATCTGTGTTTTTGCATTATAACTGAGAGCTCAAAGCTCATACTCTAATAGGAATAATTCATATTATAAATGCCTTAATTAATGTCATTACTGCTCACACTGAAGTTCAGCTGCTTAGTAGGCAGTATAAACAAATTCATTTAGGAATATTTACCTATGTAAGGAAAAAAATATCTTTTCTCTCTCTCTCTCTCTTTTTTTTTTTTTTTTTAAGACAGAGTCTTGCTCTGTCACCTAGGCTGGAATGCAGTGGCATGATCTTGGCTCACTGCAACCTCTGCCTCCCGGGTTCAAGTGATTCTCCTACCTCAGCCTCCCGAGTAGCTGGGACTACAGGCACGTGCCACCATGCCTGACTAAATTTTGTATTTTTGATAGAGACAGGGTTTCGCCATGCTGGCCAGGCTGGTCTTGAACTCCTGACCACAAGTGATCCTCCTGCCTGTCTCCCAAAGTGCTGGGGTTACAGGTGGGAGGCACCGTGCCTGACCTATTCTCTTTAGAATAATATATTTACAAGTTATCTAATGGCCATGTATGGGAGGCCAGCAGGATTATAGCATCATATGTGATTGCTAATTATAAACAACCATTTATTAAATAATGACTTCACCATAGTGCTTTAAGAAAACCTTTTCCAACTGCTCTATGTCAGGCTTTTTACTGATTGTAGTTTCTTTCTTGTTCTTTATGTTTTTGCCTACCTAGAATATGTTATCTTCTTTTGGTAACCATACCTCCAGTTTCCTTTAGGGAAACATTGTGGTGCACAGAGGCTAGAGAACTGCAGAGCAGCTGAGGAATCCAGTGGCCCACCAATGTCCTCAATCAACCAATGATAATCGTCAGTTGGGAGTTGCTAACTCTAGGCTCCTTGAGCCTGAAGTTACAGCAAATCTGGTTTCCACTTTGGCTAACCTCTCTCCAAGCCTCCTGTCATTGGACATCTCAAAGCCAAGAAACACGATTAATTGGCAGAGTCAGACAGGCTTCCTTGCTATTGATTGGGCTGGAGCTGATTATCCTTCATATATTTTTCATTTCCCTTTCTTCTTCTTTTTTTTAAAGATGGAAAGGCTAAATAAATCATTTTGAATTGTACTGTGATTTACAAGTTGCAGCAGAATGTGGTGAATAAACTGTGACAGCTCATTTCTCATCTACCTCGTTTGTGCTAAATGTACTTCTTGATGTCAGAGGATGTGATGGAAGCAAATCAGGAGGGGAGGGGCAGGCATTTTAGAAACAGTTGCCATCATACTGGGCAGCACCTACCCTGGCTGAGTCATCTCTGAAGCATGTCGACGTGAGCATGTGCCCCCCAGCCCCTCTGCACATGAAAATTCATAACCATGAGACAGGACCAGCAGATAAGTAATGAAAGGGGGTTCACGGCCAGGTGCGGTGGCTCATGCCTGTATTCCTAGCACTTTGGGAGGCCAAGGTGGGTGGATCACCTGAGGTCAGGAGTTCAAGACCAGCCTGGCCATCATGGTGAAACCCCATCTTTAAAAAAAAAAAAAAGAAAGAAAGGGGGTTCACATGGTCACATGCTAACGTTGGTAAACCTGTGATGAACAGACAGGTAGGTAGGCGAGACCCCAATTTGGTAAACACAGTGTCTGTACTGTCATTAGAAGACTGGTGGGAATCAAAGGTGAGATGGGGCCATAGCAAGCATCAGATGTTTTTGCCTTTCTAGTATATGTTGTTTCCAATAACATTTCTACTTTCTTTTAGGGAACTATTCTGCCAAGTACTTGGTCTAGGTGGTTTAGATAGAGTTTAGCCCACCCTTTGGCTTCATGGGTGGAGATACGAACTAGCCTGGACTATTGGGTGTTTTATCTCATGACCATGTGATTGATTTAGGAGGAACAAGTGACCAAAGGTGAGCCAATCGGCATCAGTTCTTGGACTTCAGCAGGAACTACTGGAAAAGAGCAGCTTTCTTTTCACTGGTTTGTTAAACTGGCAGAATGTCACTTTAGATGTGCTGCTATCCAGTTTGTCCCTGTCTAGGAAGCCCACCTGAGGTGAGGTCCACACAAAGGAGGGCAGGCCAAGGAACAGAGACAGAATCCTGTGACTCATTTTGGGCACCCAGATCCAGTTGTACCTAAAGCCAGGGCTACGGTCTGGACTTTTCATTACACGAGTGAATAAATCTTTGTTTTTTCTTTCCTTTTTTGTTGTTCTTTTTCTTTTTTTTTAAATTATATTTTAAAAAATCTTTTATTTTTTTGAGAAGAGATCTCATTCTGTCACCCAGGCTGGAGTGCAGTGCCGCGAACATGGCTCATTGCAGCCTCAACCTCCCATCTCAGTCTCCCAAGTAGCTGAGACTACAGATATACACCATCATGCCCAGCTAATTTTTAAAATTTTTTGTACAGACTTGGTCTCCTGTGTTGCTCAGGCTGGTCTCGAACTCCTGGCCTCAAACAGTCCTCCTGCCTTGGCCTCCTAAAGTGCTGGGATTACATGTGTGAGCCACTGTGCTTGGCCACATGAGTGAATAAACTATTAAGCCAATTTGAGTTGGGTTGCTATTACTTGCTGCCAAGAATTCCAATACACAAATCTTCTGAGGTCATAAGTGAGCCTGTCTACTGAAGTTGTCTGAGTATGTCTATTAGCCAGGCGGATACAATAACAACCATCATTTATTGCTGGATTTTGTGCTAATTGTTTAAATATGTCATCTCATGTAATCCTGGTAACACCTTGTGAGTTGTTACTGCCCCATTTAAGAGACAAAGACAGTTGAAATTGATTAAGAAACTTTCTCAAGTTAACATACCTAGTGTTTACATCAGAATTGATTGCAGGCTGCTGTCTCCAAAGTTTATACCATGCTTAACTGGCATTATAACTTTCATATGTTAATCAGGGCTTAGTTGCAAACAAAGTAATATACTCTGATTAGTTTAAGCAGACCCAGAAGTTATATAAGCAGGAGTGTCCATCCACACTTCAGTGATCCTCTAGAGAAGCCCCCGTCTCAGTCACAGCAGTTGACACCACTGATGCTTGGAAATGGGTGCCAGACATGCCAAATCTGCTGCTGTTGAAGATCTGGCTATGTCCACTAACAGGCCTATCAGAAGATGTTTCTGGGAATGCCAACTTCTTCCCTTTTCTCCCTTGGAATACCAATTGCACGTGGGTGCAGCTGATTGGCAGAGGCCAGGCCACATACTTGTGCTCTAGCAGCAAGGGAGCCTGGGAAAATGAGTTTTGCCGTCTATCTTTTTAATCAAGAGGCTCAGTGGTCACAATCTGACAACAATCCAACATCTTTGATTCTAGAAATCTTAATCTTGATTCTATTAATCTTAATGTTAGATTCTAAACTGTGGTTTGACTGTAAACATTTAAAATTTTAAGAACCTCTAGAAATGTCATGTTTGGGCCAAACCAACTTTGATTCTCATACTTCAGAGTACTCAGAATCACCTGGGCAGCTTGCCCAAAATAGATGGCCCAACCATCTATTGGGCCCACCCCCTAACCTACAGATGAAATCAAAACCTGATTGGTTGGGCATGGTGGCTCACACCTGTAATCCCAGCACTTTGGGAGGCTGAGGTGGGTGGATCACTTAAGACCAGGAGTTCGAAATCAGCCTGGCCAACATGTTGAAACCCCCCATTGTTACTAAAAATACAAACAATAGCCTGGTGTGGTGGTGCATGCCTGTAATCCTAGCTACTCAGGAGGCTGAGGCATGAGAATCGCCTGAGCCTGGGAGCTGGAGGTTGCAGTGGGCCAAGATCACACCATTGCACTCCAATCTGGGTAACAGAGTGAGACTTTGTCTCCGAAAAAAATCTCTGATAAGGTTAGGGCATCTATGTTTGTAATAAGCTCCCAGGGGATTCTGATGAACATCAAAGTTTGAAAGACATTGATTGTGCTGACAAAACTGGTCATCATTTTTGTTTAATTATTACTTTCCATTTGCCTAAGCCTAGGTATTACACAGTTCTGGTAAATACTCAAGAAAGATGTGGCTCCACTGTGTGTTCATATATATGCTCACTGGAAAGATTATAAATGTGATTTTAAAAAGCTCTTTATGATTTGCTGGTAGAAGGAAATACTCTGAAGCCATCTTCTCATTTCATTTTCTTACAGGCAACACAGTATAATGGATTGATTAACATCTTACAAACTGACAGGTTAAGACATACTTTTAAATCTTTATTGATAAACTGTCATTTGACTGCAAACATTTTAAAATTTAAGAATCTGTTTTCTAATATGACAATTTTATTAACCAATATACAAGGCTGTTGGGGAAAAACACAAATTTAAATTCAGTTAAAATGAAGACTGAAGAATGATCACAATTTCTAGATTTATTTGCTGGCCAATATTAAAAATTGTATCTGTACCTGTTATAAAAAGTAGCAATCTTAGACTGATGATTAATTGCTTTTGTGAAGTGTGTAGTGTGAGTTAGGTATTATAGTATTATTTATCCTTAGCTGAGCAAAATGTGTTGCTTTCAGGCATCATCTAAAAAAGACAAAAATCATCATGTTATATACATAAGCAACTTTGTTCTTTTGCACCCAGTGATTAAAAAGGAATAAGTTGATTTTCATCTCAGAGCTCTGGTTGTATGAAGATAAAACTAGTACTAAATACCTTATCATATAGCCTGTTTGGCCAACATTACCCCATCATAAAGAAAACAAATGGAAGCTCTATAAAGGACAGGACAGTGGTAAGTAATCAGAGGCATGAAAATGAACTTTGAAATGCTTCTTTTCAATATTCTTGAATGGGCTCTTGAAATTTGTCCAGATCTCAAAACAACGATGCAGCTTTTATTTGTAGCTTTTATTATTTGTCTTTCTTACCTAGTTCTGCATGACTTTGCTGCTTTTTTTTAGAGACAGGGTCTCTCTCTGTCTGCCTGGTTAGAGTGCAGTGGCGCGTTTATACCTCACTGCAGCCTTGAATTCTTGGGCTCAAGTGATCCTCCTCTCTCAGCTTCCTGAGTAGCTGGGACTACAGATGCATGCCACTACGCCCAGCTCATTTTTTAATTTTTTTTTTTTTTTTTTTGTAGAGACAGGGTCTTGCCATGTTGCCCAGGTTAGTCTTGAACTCCTGGCCCTCAAGTGATCCTCCTGCCTTGGCCTCTTGAAGTGCTGGGATTACAGATGTGAGCCACTGTGCCTGGCCTTTTGTTTCTTTTTAACATTCTTTTACCCACTGTTATCTTTTCTTTGTCCGCAAATACAGAAGCTGGTATCTAAAAGTAAACTCAGTTGCTTTTGAAATTATTACCTTAGCTGCCAAAGCACAGTTATCGAAGACTTCAAATTAACATGAACTGGTTAATTCCCCCAAGGAAAATAATCATAAGGTAGAGACCACCCTTTGTAGATTACAAGCCCACCAGTGCTCCCTTTTTGTGCTCCCTCCCTTTTCAATGTTCTGCATTTCTGGGGCATTCAGTCATCTTTTATGGCCCCAAGTCAGCCAGGGACAAGGACTTTATAATCTGACTATTCCTCTTAGGGACTTATCTATTTTAAAAGGTGCTGAAGAGAGGGCAAAGTGCAATGACACTGAATTATCACTGGCAGTAGAATCTTGAGCACTGTAGCAGCTAGTTGGTAGATGTTTGAAGGATGAATACTTTTCGGCATTCACTCAACAGAAGTGACAATCCATTCCTCATAAGGCAAGTATTGCTGGTACTGGTGTTTGTTGCTATGCAATATAAAGTGATTATATATTTAGGAATATATAATGAAAAAGCAGAACATATAACAAGGGAGAGGGGATTATTTATAGGAACACATGTAAGTGCAGTGCTTCTTTTTTAAAAATTTAATTTCTATTTAGAGACAGGGTCTCACCATATTGGCCAAGGTAGCCTACCACTCCTGGCTTCAAACAGTCCTCCCACCTTGGCCTCCCAAAGTGCTGAGACTACAGGCATGAGCTACTTTGTCTGCCCATAAGTGCAGTGGTTCTTAAACTTGAGTTTACAAAGAATGGCCTGGGATAATTGTTAAAAATGAAGATTCTCTGATTCTAACCCCAACGATTCCTATTCAGTAGGTGTGGGCCTGGAGATTTGCATTTAAGTGAACTCCTAGGTGATTCTGATAGAAATGGTTAAAGGATTACAAATTAAGAGACAGACTGATCTACCGTATTTTTCAGTACCTAAGTAAAAACATTCTGCTATGTCCAGAATTCTAAAGACTTGACTAATAATTGTTGAATTCATCTGGTGCTATTCAGTTCTTAAAAAGAATGTAAATAACCCTCAATAATTAGGCCCAGGAGGAAACAGGTAATTTACAACTTCTGAAAAAAACAGCTATTCTTAAATATTTATGGTTTTGATGATAAAGTATAGGCTCAATGTTCAGTTCAATGTATTAATGTTCCCACATACAGGATGTTTGCAGAGCAAGGGCCTAAGAGTGAATTCAGACATATCTGGGGAATTCTGGAAGGCCAGCAGAGTAGACCTTTGGTGTAAGAACCATCTGGCCAACGCCAGTGTGATGTTTATAACTTGATTAAGTAGTATTCTCCACTGGAGGCTGGGTGCAGTGGCTCACACCTGTAATCCCAGCATTTTGGGAGCCCAAGGCAGTTGGATTACTTGAGGTCAGGAGTTCAAGAACGGCCTGGCTAACATGGTGAAACTCTGTCTCCACTAAAAATACAGAAAATAGATATAGTGGCGGACACCTGTAATCTCAGCTATCAGGAGGCTGAGGCAGGAGAATCACTTGAACCTGGAAGGCAGAGGCTGCAGTGAGCCGAGATTGCGCCATTACACTCCAGTCCGGGCAACAGAGCGAGACTCTGCTCAAAAAAAAAAAAAAAAAAAAAAAAAGGGCCAGGCACGGTGGCTCATGCCTGTAATCCTAGCACTTTGGGAGGCCGAGGTGGGTGGATCACCTGAGGTCAGGAGTTCAAGACCAGCCTGGCCATCATGGTGAAACCCCATTTTTTAAAACAAACAAAAAAAAAAAGTATTCTCCACTGGGAAGCTTCCTTTTACCTCCCAGGACTGGGTTAGATGCCCTTATATAGGCTTCATAGTATCAGTAGTAAGACCCAACCCTGAGCCATCATATTTCTCACAATATACCAGCCACACTGGTGTAGTTCTTCAAACACCAAAGAACTACTGCTTCAGGACATTTGCATATGTGATCAGTCACTTTTCACACTGTTAGCTTCTTTTTCATTTTTTAGGTTTCAGCTTAAATGACACATCTTCAGAGACTTCTTATCACCCTAACTAAAGAGAATTACCATTCTCAACTACTTGTTGAGACTACAGGTAGTCTCTCACTACCCTGTTTTCTTTCTAACACCTATCAACAATGTGCAATTACTTGATCTTTTTTACTCAGATCTTTTTCTGCTCTCCCCCTAGAATACAAAATCACAAATCAAGGAATCTGCTTTACTTATCTGTGAATACCACATAAGTGACCAGCACGGTATCTTCTCCCAGGGAGGAGGACTGTGCCTGCCTGGATAACCATTGTGTTCTTAGCACCTACCACATACTGAGGCATTTAATAAATTTTTATTGAATAAATTAACAAACATATAAGTTCCTCAAAAAGTACTTATTATAGGGAAATGATCTGAGAAAGCAAAGGCTTTCTTTTTGACCCTACATGTTCAGATTCCTATCATTCAACGCTTAGCTTTTAATGTTGCAAAGCATCTCTTCTGGTCACTTTCAGTTTGGGAGGTAGACAGACCAAACCAAACCAAAAAAACTCATAATTAAACAATCCAGAAAAAAATCCTACCCACTGTTACATGTCCTGTGATATGAGGAACAATGGAATCTTGATTGTAACCCAGTGCCATCATGCTCTTAAGAGCATTTCCAGTTTGTCTGCCTTGTGTTTCTAAATAAACAGATAATATCTGTATAGTTACATTAGGATAATGAAAATCTGGCAAGTGAGTTGGAGTTAAAAGTTGTTGTTGTTGTTTTTTACAATAGCCTACAATGACCTGGTTGGCCAGAATAAACCTTTACAGAATATTCTCTACCAATACTGCCTGCTTCAGAAAAGCTAATAAGGTTAAAACAAAACAAAAATAAAAACTACGACTTCTCAGATATAGATAAAACTTTATTTACACATAAAAAATTACACTTCAGGAATTCTGTTTCTATAAACAGTCTCTTAGTAAAGCTCAAAATGAAAAGGTTGAAAGGGGCAGTGAACAGCTTTTTAATTGTGCACATACTGCAGTCACAAACAATTTTTTAAGCTGCAAAAAACACCTCTTTTAAGTAGCATGAGCTTTTGAAACTGCAGACTTAAATCTCACAATGGCATCAAAAGCCAAAGAAAAATAAAACAATATTCTGAAATAGAAGACTTGGCTGTCGATGTTAATTGGGGGCTATCTCTAACCACTTTCTATCATGTTAATTCTTCCTCTTAGGTGTAATTCAACAAATACCTTTTTTCTAATAATACCTATAACTGTATGGAAAAAGTGAAAAGAGAAGTGATAAGGGCCTCCTATAAGTACAGTAGTTTAATATTAACATTATCTACCCTCAATAAAAAAAGTCATAATGTTTTGGGATCAAATTATTTATACAATAACCACTGATATATTCTAAAGCAGGTAAGCCTTGGTACCACGCAAATCTCAACCTCACTTCTAAATAAATAGTTAATTCAAAGAATCATTCAATGTTAAAATGATAAATTAAATGTCAAGTGATTGCTACATCTAAACCAGATTAAAAATTCTTAGATCAGGACTTTTTTTTCCTTTTTAAGAGCAAGACTTAATTTACTATGTTGTGCCCAACACAAAAAGGATTTCATTTATCCACTAAGACAGTCTTATTAGGGGTGTAGCCAACATCTCTCTTTTTTTTTTCAACCCTCTTTACTTTCACACCTGCTAAACCCAATAACCCCACCATTTACTTACCAGTAATGTGGTTACTATTTGAAACATCTAAATCTATTGAAGATGACAATTTAGAGAGCTGGACAAAATCATATAATTTCAAGTATTACAAACTTAAATGGCACCTTCAATGGTAAGAACATTAAAAGTATCTACTCCATTATATGAATGTAGTGTTACTCTTTTTTTTTTTAAAATATGGAACGCTTCACGAATTTGCGTGTCATCCTTGCGCAGGGGCCATGCTAATCTTCTCTGTATCGTTCCAATTTGTAGTATATGTGCAGCCGAAGCGAGCACTAGTGTTACTCTTTTTTTCTCCTTCATTTCTAAATTTCAAAAGAGGCCACATTTCTGTGACACTTGGCCAAGAAATGTAGGAAATTAAAAAGTTCTTATTAAAATGTCTCCTGCCAGATGGACAGGAGACTTGATTCAGTTAGGCCTTTTGCAGCTTTGGAAGTGGGGAGGGGATAAAATAAAGAACACCTTTCCATCCTGTGCAACAACTACTTTGTCTTTTTGTTGTCAGTATTTTTGAATTGGGATTAGTCTCTCCAAGAGGCAAAACAATCTCTGAAACTGGCCTTACATTTTGTTAAAACTGTCCTCAGGTTGGCACAAAAGAGCACTAGTTCCAAGGCCAGTAAGGTGGTAACTCCTGGAAGCATTAGGTGGAAAGCAGAGGTTTCTCTTCTTTATGCCAAGGTCATGGTCACTCCAAAGGTGAGGCATAAAACAGTCAATACATAACACAGAAATATCCCTATTCTCTTTAAATTAGGAAAACAAACCAAAATAAGTCTCCAAAGATAACATTTTAACTTTAAAAAATACAAATTTCTCAAAAATATATGTTAAGAATTTACATAAGGAAGAAAAGCTAGAAAATACTTTTTCCTTTCATTGGGAAGAAAACTATAACAAAATTAAATGAATGCAATGGAGATACTCTTGTACAAAATTTTGTGTTCAGAAAATATTGCTCATTACAAATGACATTTTTAGTCAAAAGGTAGCTCTGTTCAATTTTGAGTAGACAAGAAACTTTTTAAATTTGCTTAGGAGAATAACCCATCTTTTTAATAGCAATGCTTCTTTAGTTCACTATGGTTTACATTGATGCTATGGAAAAAATATATTGTACTGCTATTATTAGAGGAAGAATAATTTGTACCATCATATAAACAGTATTTAATTTTCATAAAGCTTACGTGAACTGGGAATCAATCTTTTTCCATTAAAAATTTGTGTCTCATCAAAACTAGAATACCAGGGTAACAATTGGGATTAATCTGCAAGAAAATATAACTTATAGAATTGGCATTTATTTGACAATAGTTTAATAGTTTAAATAGAATTTCTCATCTTATAAATTTATCATCTTCAGAGGCAGTGCTTAAAGCATTGCAAACATAGTACTCCCAATTGGAGGGGGGATTATAATGATAAATTTTCCATTTCCATTTTTGTATTCGGGGATAATTTTTTCTATTTATAATCGATATAAAAGATATGATCCCCGTAAATTAGCTACAAACTGTTAAGTACAGTATATAAATGGGTAAAGTGAGATAATCTCAAAGCAAAGTTCCAGGACTCAGAAAGCTTTGGTTGAAATCATAGAGACTGAGTCTTGCAGATTTCACACTGTTAACAGTTAATGGCATACTTGTCCTGATTGCCTCCCCTAGAAATACTAATTACTAAAGTTGGAAAAACCAAAATTGTTTTCCCTTAGCACATGAGAGAACCTAGAGATCTTTCTGACTTAAAAACAATTCAAGAAATGAAACAACAAATAAAAAGCCCTGAGTGCTAAAACAAGCAAACTGATTATAAAACAGACGAAACTCCATACCCTCTGTCTTCAAGTAAATTTGTATTCACTGGCTGTAGTTTAAAGGGAAAAAACAACCACTTTCAAAGTCATGTTTTTACAGGAAGGACTTGACACACTCACTGTAGAACAGGTTAAGTATATGTGACGAGGAGATCCAGGCTGTGGTAGAGATTCAGCGGTCAGTCCTGATCAGACCTTAGGGTGTACTTGTGAGACACCACGAAAATCAGGGGGAATGGACCCCTCTTAAAATAATTATTTGAAGAAAAGCCCATACTTCCACAGAAGCTAAAGGCACATCGAATATTCTGTTCTACATAAGAAACATTAGTTTTATGTTTCCACATGACCTTAAAAGGACACACAGAACAAGGGAAATTCGTGTGGTTTTTAAGATTAAAGTAATCTCTAATCTTAAGAAGCCAAAAACAAAGATGGACAAAGAGAATTCTTCAACTTTTCTTCATTGCACAGGGAAATCCCCCTGAGGTAAAAATAAGAAAACTCAGTAAGTTGGAAATATTTCTAAATTTAACTGTATTTTCCTCAAAAATCAGATTTGAATATTGATATAGGTTTCGTACAATTACAAATCATAAAGATTTTAAGAAGCAACCTCAGCTTTTATGTAATTTCTTTTCTTCTTTTCCTTTTCTTTCTTTTTTGAGATGGAGTCTCTTCTCTTGTTGCCCAGGCTAGAGTGCAGTGGCTTGACCTTGGCTCACTGTAACCTCTGCCTCCTGGGTTCAAGCAATTCTCCTGCCTCAGCCTCCTGAGTGTCTGGGATTGCAGGGGTGTGTCACCATGCCCAGCTAATTTTTATTTTTATTATTTTTATTTGTAGTTGAGACAGAGTTTCACCATGTTGGTCAGGCTGGTCTCCCAACCTCAGGTGACCCACCTGCCTTGGCCTGCCAAGGTGCTAGGATTACAGGCGTGAGCCACTGTGCCCAGCCTCTTTTTTTCCTGTGAAAGAGATGAGGTCTCACTTTGTTGCCCAGGCTGGAGTACAATGGCACAATCAGCTCACTGCTGCCTTGAATTCCTGGGCTCAAGGGATCCTCCTGCCTTAGCCTGCTGAGTAGCTGGGACTACAGGTGTGCTCCATTGTACCTGGCTAGTTTTTTTTTTTTTTGGTAGATATGGGGTCTCACCATCTTAAGCAGGCTGATCTCAAACTACTAGGCTCAAGTGTCCTACCACATTGGTCTCCCAAAGTGTTGGGATTACAGGTGTGAGCCACCACCCCCAGCTTTATGTAATTTCTTAATCACTATTCTGAACCCTTGTCAGATTGGGCTATGGATGAATATTGGAATAGTTTTGAACCTTAATTTATAGGGGACTTTTCTAAGCAATAAACATTTTCCAGTCGGGATTTTGTTTAACATACAAACTACTAGCAAGCCTCCTTTCTTCATCTTTAATAAAGCATGCATATTTACTCAAGCATCAGTCCACACCTTCCTTTGCCATTTCTCACAAGCTGACTTTTTATTTTAGCATTTTTAATAGCAATATCCTATTAGGTTATTATAAAGGAAAGGCTATTTTTTTCTAGCAAGCCATATTTTTCAACCCACAAGGCTATCTTTTCAAAAATCACATTTACTTATAAAAAATATATAATTTTTAATCTATTGTAAAAGGAAATAGATTTCAGCACAATTATTAAAGGCAATAGTATTTAGAAAAGTTCACATTGATCAGTATTAAAATATACCTCACTGAAATATACTTACTTATAAAAACATATTGCCTTTGCCATGTGAAAATCTGGTGTTTAGTTCTCTAGATTTTTTTATTAGGGCTTTTTTTTGAGCTTCATCAAACCGATTAACCTTGAGATCCTTATCGCGGTCAAATGGTATTCTCTCTGGTGGCTTATTTTTGTCTTCAGCAGCCTTAGTCTTTAACTTTTTATGATGTATATCCATAAGAGATTCTGATCTTTTTGATTCCTGGAGAGAACAGGAGAGCAGAAATAAAAACTGTAGTTTGTATAGATTATTGATAGAATATGATCATGAAACAGAATAATTAGATAGTAATGGTATACATTAAGTAGGGCTATTTATAAACCCCAATGGTTTTTTTCCCCCCCCAAATTCAAGACAGCATTTATAAAGAAAATATGTAATGAAAAGTATTATGGTTATTTAAATATTAGACATCAGAGTACAAACCAAGAACAGGGGTGTGAAAGAAAGAGCAATTATATTGTCACTTCATAGATGTGCTGCTCTTTGAAGGCTATATGGATGGATAGGAAGGGAAGGCACTGCCAAGTTGAAGCAAAAACAAAGGTAAAAGACAAGAGCACAGATGTGGCAAAAGTCAAGGCCTGTGCAGCATATGTTGGCATGTTCCATAAGCTAATTTTTGTTCCTTCCAGTTTTCTGTTCTTTCTCTTTTTCCCTTAGCTCCCTCATTTTTCTTTTCTTCTTAGCTAGGGTAGGTGTTCACGTTTTCAGATGTATTTAGTAAGAAAGGGTCTGAGCAAAAACAATTGACTTAATAAAGTAAGGATTACAGACCTCTGAGTATTGACTAAGGTAAAGAATAGAACAGTTTTGGATGGAAGGAGCAGGGAGGGGGATGGAAAAGGAGATGCAGGTAGTACAGATCAGCAGCCTTCAAACTGGGGAATAGAGTTTGTGGAGGATGAAGGCATGGGTAATTTTAAGGTTATTTTTTCATGATTCTCTACTTCTTCATGTTGTCTTTCTTCTAAGTGATTTGGCCTAGACTGCATCTTGTGAAGGTGCCTTCCCTTTTATTATAGCCCTTTCTCATTTAACAAAGGAGACTACAAAATATTGTTTAGGAAAGCAAAAGTCTTCAGGGTATGAGACAAAAAAATCTGAAATACTAATCAAGAAACTGTAAACACAGGAGGGCTCTGTGTCCTGTGTCTGAAACATATTTCTCCTAAGATTGTAGTATCCTTTATAAATGGGTATTTTATTGAAATGTTCTGAATTCAGATATATTGAAGAATGGGTAATAGAAGAAAAAACAATGTTTGCTTAACAATCATACCTCTTCCAGGACCTTCCTGCTGCCAAAGAATGTATTTGAGGGGGAAGGAGTGAAGAAAGCTCAGTAAAAGCCAAATAACAAGGCACTAGTAAAAAATGGTGAAAGTGACAGTATCTTATTCTATCCAGAAGGTAAAACGGCACCTACATCAGAATTCAAAGTGTTATATGAATGATCATTAACATATTTATTAGAATGGAAAAAATGAATCAGAAAGCAAGTCTGGTCTAGCTGATCTGACAACCATAAATGATTTGTCAATTAGGTTATGTGATAGACATGTCTCGTAAATTAACTGAACTCAATCTGGAGCCGTAAGGTTTTAGCGGAATGTACAAAAGATACATTAGTAAATATGTATTTAAATCAGCACTATTCGCATTTTCCTATCCCTGCTCAATATGTTGGGTTAAACAAAGTACCCCTTAGTTATTTCATAAATATTGATAAAGTCTTTAGAAACAAACTGATTAGCAAATCAAGTGCTTTCCAGTTCTTTTATGTTCAACAAAATTGAAGAAGGCAAAAAAAAAAAAAAAAAAAATCAAATATTGCTGAGAAAAAATAGGTAATCAAGGCCAGGCGCAGTGGCTCATGCCTGTAATCCCAGCATTTTGGGAGGTGGAGGCGGGAGGATCACTTGAGGTCGGGAGTTCGAGACCAGCCTGACCAACAGGGAGAAACCCCGTGTCTACTAAAAATACAAAATTAGCCAGATGTGGTGGGATTATAGGCAGCTACTTGGGAGGCAGGAGAATCACTTGAACCTGGGAGACGGAGACTGTGGTGAGCCGAGATTGCGCCATTGCACTCCAGAATGGCAACAAGAGTGAAATTCCATGTCAAAAAAAAAAAAAAGAAGAAAAAATAGGTAATCAATACATGGAGCATGGAGAAATAAAAACTTAAGTTCCAAATTCAAAAAATCTGCATTGCAATGATGGTCCTGATGCTTTGAATACTGGTAACAATGGGCAATTAATTGAAGTCTCATTTCCCCAGCTGTATAATGGTAGTAGTCATAATAATCTCTAAATATTTAAGGGAGAAGTTAAATGATCTAATAAATACAAAGGATTTAGTACAGTGTTGGCTATATAAGAAACAGTAAACAAATGCTAAATGTTAGATTTATTGAGCATTTACTATATCCTCATAACATCTCTGTGTTATTATTTTCATTATATAGACTTGGAAAGAATGAGAAAACTTATTAATAGAATCAGTGAAAAAAAATTAAAGGAGATTCTAATGAGTTGACAGTTAAGAAACTATTAATAATAGTTTTTGTAAATAGATCAATATGACATTACAGAGAAAAACTCAAATAGTTCAAAGAACTCAATGATATCACTATAACAAAATGGGTTCATTCTCATTTACTTCTTTATCAAAACTTGGTTTCTTAACTCTTAGAAGTATAAAAGAACACAATTGATGCTAAAACCTGTCTTAAATTTTTTTTGCTTTATTTTTATTTCAATAGCTTTAGAGGTACAAGTGGATTTAGGTTATATGGATGAAATTGTACAGTGGTGAGGTCTGAAGCTTCAGTGCACCCATCAACCAAGTAATGTATATTGTATGAAACCTGTCTTACTCTGGCAATAAGTAAAATTCATCCAAAGTCCAGGAACTAACTAGAAAAAAAGTCTTTCATTAAAAGAGTAAGTTAAATTTACATTTTACTTTTTGTAGTTAATAATTATTTATCATTTTTTCCCTGGAGTCAGAGTCTTGCTCTGTTGCCAGGCTGGAGTGCAACGATCTCCACTCATTGCAACCTCTGTCTCCTGGGTTCAAACAATTCTCCTGCCTCAGCCTCCTGAGTAGCTGGGATTATAGGAGTGCACCACCATGCCCAACTAATTTTTGTATTTTTAGTAGAGACCCGGTTTCACCATGTTGGCCAGGCTGGTCTCAAACTCCTGACCTTGTGATCCACCCACCGCAGCCTCCCAAAATGCTGCGACTCCAGGCATTAGCCACCGCACAACGCCCTTATGATGAAAATTTTTAGATGTCAAGTTAAAAAATACATAGTTTTAGGGCCAGGTGCGGTGGCTCATGCCTGTAATCCCAGCACTTTGGGAGGCCAAGGCTGGCAGATCACCTGAGGTGAGGAGTTCAAGACCAGCCTGGCCAACACAGTGAAACCTCATCTCTACTGAAAATTCAAAAATTAGCCAGTATGGTGGTGTGTGCCTGTAGTCCCAGCTATTCGGGAGGCTGAGGCAGGAAAATCGCTTGAACCCAGGTGGAGAGTACAGTAAGCTGAGATTGTGCCACTGCACTCTAGTGATGGAACAGAGCGAGACTTGGTCTCAACACACACACACACACACACACACACAGTTTTAGGGGATACCAAGTAAAAACATTTGAAGACTGCTGGTCTCCAGCACTAACTGGTTGAAAAGAAATATAGATTCCTCAGTCCCAACATAGATATAGTGAATCAAAACTGTCAACTGTGGGTCTCAGAAACCTTGCTTTTACTACCCAAGTTCTGATAGAGGTGATCTACTGGCTGTGGAAACCACTTGTAGATCATTCTTTCTAACAGTTTGGTATTAATAGGAGATAGGATGCTAACACAAAGGAGTGCAGTAAGGTTAATTTTAGGATAGAAAACCATGCATGCAGCATTATATGTATGTATAAATGTAAAAAAGCTACCTCTCTTAGCACCATTTCTCCACATTTCTCCTCCCTTCCCTTGCTTTCCCGTCTTTCCTTGCTAATGAAATAGTAACTCCTTAGTGAGGTACTAATGATGAAGCTTGACAGGCTAACAAGAGTTGTTAGGGGAAGGCCTAAATATATAACAAAGAGCTGGAGAAAATAAAGAACAAAGTTTTAGCAGATGGGTGGAGATATGAGAAAGAATGGAGTTATATGGACCTTAGTACTTTACCTAAAGCCATTACTGAGGAAAATGATTAATAACGATGAGCAAAATTGTATATAAGGTAACAAAAAGCAAACAAAAATGGAGAACTAAAGATGGTAGGTTTCAATGTACCGATTCCTTATATTAGTAATTTAAACATCAATAGAGACAGAGGAATACATTAAATCACTGGACTATTATTATACAATCAATCCAAACCAAGTGCTCAAATTCATGATGATAAAAGAAATAAACTTACTATCAGTTGTTTCAGGTATACTACTGTTGGTCTGATTTAGGATAATTTGCACATTGTGACACACAGGACCAAACTAGTGCTAAATTATAATAAAATAAAAACACCTAGAAGCAGTCAATTCACTGAAAATTAAAAGCTGAAACTGATTGATGTAAGAGATTAATTTGCTAAATTACTAATTTGCTGATTTACCATATTTAATCATTTAACAAAAATGTTTGCATTTTCTAACAATTTACAATATTTAGAGCATTTTTTATTTATTAAAAAAATTTTTTTAGAGACAGGGTCTTGCTCTGTGTAGACCCTGTGGTGGAGTGCAGTGGTGTGGTCATAGCTCATTGTAACCTCAAACTCCTAAGCTCAAGTGATCCTCCAATCTCAGCCTCCCAAGTAGCTGGGACTACGAGTTAATTTTTTACCTTTTTATTTTGGTAGAGATGGGGTCTCACTATATTGCCCAAGCTGGTCTCTAACTCTTGTCCTCAAGAGATCCTCCCTTCTGAGTCTCCACCAAAGTGCTGGGATTACATGTGTGAGCCACCATGGCTAGCCAAGAGCAATTCATTTTAGAATAAGATGGGTTTGTAATGGCTTTTGAAAAAGAATGCCAAACTTCTTGATTGGTTTTTATTTTGTCATCATTGATGTATTTTAAAAACTGCTCGATTTATCAAAAGCTAAGGTTTCTAGAGTGGTTTAGTCTTAAGACTATATTAATACTTTGAATAGAAAGTATCTGGAATTTCATCATGAGTAGAACCTTAATTTTTTGGATGCATTTTAAAGTAAACTGTAAACATCACTACATGGCCTCCTAATACTGAAACATGCATTTAATTTGAGTTCAATATTTGTTTATACATTTTTCTTTTAAGATAAATATACATATGATGAAATGCATAAATATTAAGTGTATATTCAGTGAATTTTATAGTTCAAACTTCAATCAAGATCTGGAAGCTTTCTATCACTTCAGGCATAGGAAACTATGTTTCCTAGTCAAATTCCATACCCATATTCCAACTACTAGCATTCTAATTTTTTTCCACCACAGATTGATTTTGCTTATTCTAGAGCTCCATATAAACACAGTAAGAAGTATGTACTTGCTTGTGTAAGACTTCTTTCACTCAGCATAATGACTCTGAGATTCATCCATGTTTTATTTATTTGTAATGTGTTCCTTTTTATTGGCGAGTAGTTTCATTTATGCCACAGTTTGGTTTTCTCTTACTGATAAACACTTAAGCTGCTTACTGTATTTAACTATTACAAATAAAGCATCTATGAAATTCTTGGATAAGTTTTTTTTGTGGCTATTAAGAACAGCATGTTCAACACCTTGTGTGCATATGTTTTCATTTTTCTTAAGTAAATACGCAGATGGAAAATAGCAGGGTACTTGTCTGTTTAGTTTGATAAGAAATGCCAGTTCGGAAAAAGGCTTAGCTTATTTATTTTCAGCCACTGGTCTTTTCTTACCTAACTCGTTATGGCTCTAAATTTTCCCTCTAAATATCACTTCATATAGCATCCCATTCATTTTGATATGTTGTATTTTTGTCATTCAGGTCTATGTTTTCTAACTTCCATTATCATTTTTTCTTTGCTGCAAAATTTAAATTTTTCAGTTTTTCTGATTTCCAGTTTTTAAGTTATTCTGAACCCAAACTTCAGTTCTTTGTGGTCAGAGAATTTGGTTTGAATGATAGTAATTCCTTCAATTTTGCTGAGACTTGACTTTTGAGCTAGTAAGTTTTCATAAATACTCCAAGTGGGCTGAATTTTTGGCCAATTTCCAAAAATGTTTTAAGCATGCTTCACTGTGGTACTGGTCAACATATATACAATAAATCAAGCTAACTCTATTTTAGAGCATGGAATTTTCTTTAGTTAATATACTGGGAACAGAAAATTAATTTTCCTAAATACCTTTCAGGGACCAATGGGTTCAGTAATTTACATTTATTCTTTGAGCTGGGACATTTATCATTTTCTTTTTCTTTTCGTGCAGGCACCATCCAACCTTTACCATTTTTTTAAAAGACAGAATATAACAAAATAATATGCCAAATGAATACTGACCATTAAGTTTGTAAATTTAGATTGAACTACATTCAAAAAACATTTTTTTCTCCCATATTTAAATATTTATATACAACTTTCCAAATCTGCTTATAATTTAAACATTTATAAATGGAGGCTCTCCATGAGTAAGTAGGGTTCTTGCTTTCTCTCATCAAGTGCTACTTATCATCTCTAGTAATTAGATTTCTGCTAATTTAATAAGTAAAATTTGAATTGGAAGACACAGAAGAACTTTATAAAAATATATATATATGTTGCATATATATTTTTATACATCTATCCTGAAAAGTTTTTCTCAGGATAGATGTATAAAAAGTGCATGGTAAAGAGGCAGACATATCAAAGAAAGAGAAATAGGTAAAAGAAAAAAAAAAGAAAACTAAAAAGGGGAAAAAGGTTATATATTTTGTTTCTGGCTTTTTTTTTTTTTTTTTTGAGACAGAAGGCAGGGAAGGCCTTCAAGTGATCTTCCCACCTCAATTGGCAAATTAACAAAATTTTTTTCGAAACAAGGTCTTGATATGCTGCCCAAGCTGGTCTTGAACTCTTGGCCTCAAGTGATCTCCTGCCTCAGCCTCCCAAGTAGCTGGAATTATAGGCAAGAGCCATCACACCTGGCTCTATACATCTTATTTTCTTACTTACATTATATGAAGATACCTGCTCAGCCAGTCTCTTATCTCTTCCTGATAATATATGTTCTTCATCTTTCTTACTGGATGACTTCCTTGCTTCTTGTGTTTCCTGAGGAATGAACACAGATAACACACTACTGAATCATAAAATTAAGATAAAATAAAAAATATAATTTTTACTTAGATTAAGTAACAAAAGACACAACTAAGCCAGGCTTGTGAAATCCCTTCTGATTAGAAATATTAACATACTTGGTCAGGCATAGTGGCTCATGCCTGTAATCCTAGCACTAGGCCAAGGCGGGTAGATCACCTAACGTCAGGAGTTCAAGATCAGCCTGGCTAACATGGTGAAACCTTGTCTCTATTGAAAATACAAAAGTTACCCAGGTGTGGTGATGGGTACCTATAATCCCAGTGACTTGGGAGGCTAAGGCAGGAGAATTGCTTGAATCTGGGAGGCAGAGATTGCAGTGAGCCAAGATGGTAGCATTGCACTCTAACCTGGGAGATGGAGTGAGACTCAGTCTCAAAAAAAACAAAAACAAAAACAAACCCCTGAAATATTAACATACTTGATAAGGGATCAGTAACTGCTCTAGTCTATGATTTTCTTGAAAACAAGAAAAAAAAAAAAACATACCCCAATCAATCACCCTATTTATTGAACTTCTATATCTCACTAACAATGGTGAGATACAGAAGTGAAAATAAGGCTTAAAAATGAACACAGATGCCGGGTGCAGTGGCTCACGCCTGTAATCCCAGCACTTTCGGAGACTGAGGCAGGCAGATCACCTAAGGTCGGGAGTTCGAGAGCAGCCTGACCAACATGGTGAAACCCTGTCTCTTAAAAAAAAAAAATGATCTGGGCACAATGGCACGTGCCTGTGGTCCCAGGTACCCTGGAGGCTGAGGGGGAAGAATCTCGAGCCAAGGAGTGTCCAGACTGCAGTGAGTGAGCTAGGATGACACCACCGCACTCCAGAATTAAAAAAAAAAAAAAAGAAAAATGAACTCAGATAACACACTACTGAATGATAAAATTATAAAATATCCTACATTGCTGCTTTCAAAAATAATAAAATCAGCATGGAGTGAAAAAAACAGAAAAAGAAATAAAAGGTGTATATTTTTTAAAAAAATGCATTTATTCACAGATCCTAGCACTATGTAGCACACTGTGGACTGTGTAGCAAACTCCAAAGAATTTACCAAAAAAACTCGTGGAACTACTAAGCAAGTATAGCAAAGCTGCAGGATACAAGGTCAATATACAAATATAGCAGCAAGAGGCTGGGCGTGGTAGCTCACGCCTGTAATCCTAGCACTTTGGGAGGCAGAGGCAGGTGGACTGCCTGAGCTCAGGAGTTTGAGACCCCCCTGGGCAACAATGGTGAAACCCTATCTCTACTAAAATACAAAAAATTATTTGAGTGTGGTGGCAAGTGCCTGTGGTCCCAGGTACTGGGGAGGCTGAGGCACAAGAACTGCTTGAAGCCGGGAGCTGAAGTTTGCAGTGAGCTGAGATGGTGCCACTGTACTCCAGCCTGGGCGACAGAGCAAGACTCGGTTTCAAAAAAAAAAAAAAATTATATATATATATTTCAGCAAGAAACAACTGGAATTTAAAACAAAACTATCATTTATATTAGCACACACACACACACATGAAGTGCCTAGTCTAACATATTTTAATTAGAAAAAATGTTACAGTGATATTCTAGAGAATATGCTCCCAACCAGGAATGGGAAAGGCCCATATAAAAACTATTGAAAACCACTGGTCTCTAAGTATATATATAGTTTTTTGAGATGGAGTCTCCTCTGTCGCCAGACTGGAGTGCAGTGGCGCGAGCCCAGCTCACTGCAACCTCTGCCTCCCAGGTTCAAGTGATTCTCCTGCCTCAGCCTCCAGAGTAGCTGGGATTACAGGCAGCCACCACTACGCCCAGCTAATTTTTGCATTTTTAGTAGAGATGGGGTTTCACCATGTTGGCCAGAATGGTCTCAATCTCTTGACCTCATAATCACCCTGCCTCAGACTCCCAAAGTGCTGGGATTACAGGGGTGAGCCATTGCGCCCAGCCTCTAAGCATATTCTTATATTGTTTTTATTTGCTTAGGAAAACTAAGGAGGCCTCATGGACTAAAACAACACTGTATTTAAAAGCAAGTTAAAAACATAGAAATAGCTCATTTCTACATTTTCCCAGAAAATAGATGCTTTTGCTTATAAATATTAAAAGTGATGTTATGGTGTAATGGAGATAAAAACCTAATCATTTAATATTAAGAGTTAGTAGATATTGTCAAGAGTGGGAAGCAAGGAGGTAACTGATCTCATTCAATTAATGTACGTACAACATTTTCATTACTTTCTAAAGAGCAATCTTATTTCTTTTAGGCCATATTGGCTAAATTAATTTGAGAACAGTAGAGGTATGAGAAGTATGCTGGAAAAACAAATATAAGAAGTAGGACGGAGTGGAGAGAACCTATCAAGAAGGAAATATGGCTAACATCTGTTATAAAAATTAGTCGTGACCTTTACACAGGATCAAAGACAACAGAAAATGAATAGCTCTGTGATACTATATAGTTTGTGACATAAATATAAGTCTGTGGTACTATACTCTGTAATATAGTATTATATAAAATTTAAGAGGTATTAATCATCCCTTTATGAGTCCACTGCAAATCTCAACAAAACATTTCAGCACAGAAAAGAATGACCAGGTTTAAAGAACTCTGTCATAGGGATTAAAATCTCTAAAGTTCAAACAAAACAGGTTTCCATGTGTTCCATTATTCCACGGTATTTTCCTCCAAGGAAGACTCCCTGTATATCTGACTGTAAGCCAGACATTCATCTACAATGAGAAACAGAAGGATATAAAAAAGAACAAATAAATACAGACACAAATAAAAAGACCATGTAAGCAAGGGAATTACTGTCTTTTTGGAGTTAATCTTAGAGGCTAAATTATAAAAACTCCAATAAATAATTTGTATTTATTTCAAAACCAGCTAAGAAAGAATAAGCATTCCAACCCCAGCCTTTCAAGGTTTTTGTGGCTCTCTGGGATCCACATTCTTTGCTGCCTCTCCTGTCCCCATGTGTGTTGGTTCACCTCACCTTCCTATTACAGCTCTCAGATTCTCTTTCATCTTAGGACAAAAGAGCAATTATGTATGATGCTGCCCAATATGCAGGCAGGGTGCTCAAGTATGGAGTCTGTTACATGCCCCCCACACTTTAAGGGTACCACTGTTTATTTCACAGGCAGTTCCCCACTAAAATGAAAACTCCTTAAGGAGCTCTTGCATCTTTCTATCACTTGCAACCAAATACAATTCCTGACAGAACAGGAGAATTGATCATTACGGATTGAAAACAGAAATCCTGATACTTCTAGGTACTGATGAATGAGATAACAGAGTTAGTGGAATGAACTAAGTGTGGAACTGCTTTAGTCAGAACTGATAAATTTATAATCGTGACAATTAGTCAAGCATTTGAGAACTGAATAGGATGTCTTACAGAAATTAAAACTTTTAGAGATGTTGTGCACAATGGCTCATGCTTATAATCCCAGCACTTTGGGAGGATCGCTTGAGCCCAGGAGCTTGAGACTAGCCTAGACAACATAGCAAGAACTTGTCTCTACAACAATAAAAAATAAAAGAATTAGCCATGTGCCTGTAGTCCCAGCTCCTCAAGGGGCTGAGCCCAGGAGTTTGAGGCTGCAGTGAGCTATGATTGTGCCACTGCAGTTCAACCTGGGTGACAGAGAGACCTTGTCTCTTAAAAAACAAACAATCAAACAAAAAGAAAAAAACCAAAACTCACAGATGGAGTAAATTTAAGGGGTAGTGCTGGAGATACTGGTTTAATTCCTAATAGACAATGAAATGTTTCATAATAAACAGAAAAAGACTAAAGAAGAGAAAATTAAAAATAATGTATTCTATGCATACAGATTTTTTTTTTTCTGAGATGTAGTCTTGCTCTGTCACGCAGGCTGGAGTGTAGTGGCGTGATCCTGGCTCACTGCAGCCTCCATTTCCTGGGTTCAAGTCATTCCCCTGCCTCAGCCTCCCAAGTAGCTGGGATTATAGGATCATGCCACCATGCCCGGCTAATTTTTGTATTTTTAGTACAAGCAGGGTTTCACCACGTTGGCCAGGCTGGTCTTGAACTCTTGACCTCAGGTGATCCATCTGCCTCAGCCTCTGAAAGTGCTGGGATTATAGGTGTGAGCCACCATGCTCAGCTTGTATTTTTTGGACAATTTATTAATGACAGTGCTTCTTGTCTATCTTGACAGTAACGTAAAGCCTAGTGCACCTGAGATATGGTCATTTTGAGAGAGATTTCTCTAGGTGTCACTTAATTTGCTAGGTTAATCTGCAGCTTTTTTTTTTTCAAAATATTTTAAAAGATACATGTTCATAAAGATAATATGGTATAAAAAGACCAGGGAATCTGGAGTTAGAACGGTCTAAAATGAAATTGTTTTTCATCACTTACTAGCTCTGTGGCCCTAGAAAAGTTGACCTCATAGAGGTTAGTTTCTCCTTCTGTAAAATAAGGTCATTATACCGATGTCTCAGAGTTTTCTTGAGGTTTAAATGAGACCGTTTATTGGTAAATAGTAAGTAAAAAGCAAGCAATTGGTGTCATTTGCCTTCCTTATAACGTTCCTCCAGAGGAAAATCTGTATTATCCTTTTGGAATCATAATTAAAAAAAAAATAGTACCCTTAAATAATTTTACGTTATGTCTTTTCAAAATCCAGCCAAGACGAACAGAAATACATGAACAAACAAACAAAACCTCTCACCTTAGCTTTCCTTTCCCTATCAGCTGGAGTATCTGTCCAGATTGATCGATCTCCAGATTTGTCATCAGCTCTTCTCTTAAAAGTCCTTGGCCCAAAACCAAAGTCTTTCATTTCTGGAGGAAGTTCAGTCATCCATGACTCTCTTACAATGGGTTTAGATGAATCCTTTAAGAGAATAAAAAAGAAAAAGAAAAAAAAACATAGCATGGAAAGTATATATAGTGGGTAAGATGAGTACATATATATGTACCAGCAACTATGTCATGCAATTGAAGTTTAAAAGTTACTTAACAAACTCTAAAAGAAAGGATTGATGTTTTTGTCACATATTTTTGTCACAAACATTACAAAGACTTTAATCCAATTTGTTATTTTTCTTTTATAGTTTCTGGGTTCTAACTCTTAAGTTAAATATATATATATGTTATACATAAAAATAAAATATGTTAAAAGTTATATAGTTTAGTGTTTATTTCTAAAATTTACATTTTTAATCTATTTAGTTTATTTCTTAAAGTATCTTTAAAACTTACATCATCTCCTTTGGTCAGTTTTTCTTTCATTCTCTGGGCCCTTTTTTCAAACTCTGTCGTTACATTATAGTTAACTGGTTCTTTTGCAGGCATTGGTCCAACAATGTCCTCATCTTCGCTGCTGTCTGTTTCCTTTTAAAACAAGACATTACCTTTAAACCAAGAGCAGAGCTATAGGTTATAAAAAAATAATTCTAAATTACCTGGTTTAACTGAAACTTATTTTCCATAAAAAATAAAAAAGCAAACAATGTATTGCTGGCTCATCACTGAACCATGAGGACTTTTTCCTCACCTTCCTCAAGTGCCTAGCACAGAGATGACAAATCTCCCACTTCTCCTCCTGTGACAGACCTCACTCTCTTCCTGATGGACACAGATGTAGACTTAAAGCTCTTCTCAAAATAGTACAATAATTAGACAATTATATGCTGTCTTGTGGCTTACTCTAACACGCACAGACACACGCGCACACACGCGCGCACACATCCTTAATAACTATGGATTTTGGCATACATCTTACTTGATCCTTGTAAAAAAAACTATATAAAATGGCACTATTTCTGTTTTTTCTTTTTCTTTAGGAAACGTAGGCTTAGAGAGTATAATTAAAATAGATAAACAACTTGCCTGGTTTTATAAAACTATTATCTAAGAATCAAATATTCCAAGATCAAGGCCAGTATTTTTTCTGTGTACATGACAGGGGCCCCTTTATTATTTTATCTCAACTATTAGTGATTTAAGTGTTCCTAGCTTACATCTATAATAGTAAGCTTTCTGATGTCACAGACATTATGTTGAACATATTTATAACCCCTACAAATATAAATATTTGGTGACACAAAATGTTCAGATGTAAAAGATATAATGAACTTTTTAAAACTATGAGACTGAAAACAAAACAAAGCACAAACTATAAGTCATGGTACCAATACAGGATTAGTGGAATAAGCTGATAGTCTTACTTCCATCTTAATAAAAGATGGTTTTATAAAGGTAGAATTTTAGCATGTATTGGTAAGATGATGCCTGCAATTTTTAGAAATAAATATCACTTATGTTTGGAGGCAAACAAAAAGGGGGGATGGAGAAGCAAACAGGAAATTAGGCCAAACACACCAAATTGAAAATCAGAAACAGAATAATATGTCCAAATCCCATCTAGGTATTAAATCATTTTGGTGTCCTGGATGAGCTATTTCTTTTAATTAAAAAAAAAAGGCATATATTTTATCTAGAATTACAACAGAAATTAGGTACCCTACTGGTTTATACTTTGGGCTGATTTGCTGAAGGCCTCATTTGCCAGTGTACTAGCCCTGTGACTTCAGGTATGTTATTTAACCTTTCTAAGTGCTGGTTTTCTTGTCTTTGACATGAGAATTATAACAGCTTCTACCAATAACTATTCTATTGCCAAGAGAACCCAGTATTTTTGTTCACCCTTTTGGAGCCACACCCTTCTGAGGGAACTGGGACCTTCTCTAATACCTGGAGAAAAACAGTGATAATTCTAGGCCAGTCACTAAAAAAAAAGTAGTAACTATTGTATGGATATGTTTATAAAGTAGTTACTTTGGTCTTATTCTTCTTGCTCAGCGGACTGGTTTAGGCATGGACATATGACACAATTTTTGTGAAATAAACACAAAAGGTCTACAGGAAACTGGTAGGGTTTTCCTTCTTCTACAAAAGAGGACCATTCCTCCTCTGTGTCTGGACACTATTAGCTGTGTGTAAGTCTTAGAACTTTAGAAGGCTTCTTGGTATGATGAAGACAGTCAGCCTAAGAGAATTAACACTTTGTTAATTCTCTTATAGAGCAGGAAGGTAGAAAAAAACTGGAGCCCTTGATGATATCATGAGAATGAATTAATCAAGCCTGGAATGATTTTACATCTAGACCTCTTATTATATATGAAATATATTTTCCTTATTTTGAAAATACAGAAGAAGTATCACCAAGGAAATTAACCCATTTGCTAAGTAAGTAAGTTAAGATAAAGTTCCATTTTGAATTCGATTTTCTGTTATTTGCAGCTGAAGGCATTCAGCTGATACACTACTTCCCTGGATTGTTGTTTGGATTAAGTTAAGTTTATGCTGCTATTGCAGTGTCTGGCTTGTGGTAAGTGTGCAAGAAATGTCAACCATTAGTACTATTGTGTATGTTTTTTTTTTCCTTTTGAGACAGAGTCTTGTTCCATCACTAGGCACCAGGCTGAAGTGCAGTGGTGCAATTTTGGCTCACTGCAAGCTCTGCCTCCCGGGTTCAAGCAGTTCTCCTGCCTCAGCCTCCTGGGTAGCTGGGACTACAGGCACACGCCACCACGCCCAATTTTTGTATTTTTAGTAGAGATGGGGTTTCACCATGTTGGCCAGGATGGTCTTAATCTCGACCTCGTGACCCACCTGCCTCGGCCTCCCAAAGTGCTGGGATTATAGGCGTGAGCCACCGTGCCCAACCTATTGTGTATGTTTTAATTTGGGGAGATATGCTGGGAATGAGGCTAAGAGAAGCCCATCTTTGAGAAATGAAAATCTGAAACGGGTCTTTTGAAAAAGGTTCAATTAAAGGGAAATCATAAGGCAAACAATCAGAGCAAGAATACCTCACACATGGACCTACAGCGTAATCCCTCGCATTCCGCCAAAAGAAGTTAGGGAATGTAGAATGTGTACCACCTAGGAAATGATGTAAGCAATCCATTTGCTAACTAGGTAGGTTAGGACAAAATTCCAAGTGTGAATAATGCTGAATTACTCTACACCTTTGAAAATTTTTTTCCCTATTTTTTATTTTGAAAAATTTTGAACCTATATAAAAGTGCTAAGATAAGTGCAGTAAACACCATATGTCCTCACTCAGATTTACCAACTGAGTGATACATTACAGTTTAACACATTCATTTTGTTTGTTTGTTTTCTGTTCCTCTCCCCCTTGAGATTGACAGAGACATGCACTTTCTTTCAGAACCATTTGAAAGTAGATTACAGATAGTATGACAAGGCTCTAGGCAGAAGCAAATTTCCTTGCCACCTTCCTAAGGTGGAGATAACTGAATCATGGGGTCGTCCCCCATCCTGTTCTTGTGATAGTGAGTTTGTTCTCACAAGATCTGACGGTTCCATCAGGGGCTTCCCCCTTCGCTGGTCACTCATTCTTCTCCTTGTTGCCGCCATGTGAAGATAAAAGTGTTTGCTTCCCCTTCTGCCATGATTGTAGGTTTCCTGAGGCCTCCTCAGCCATGCTAAACTGTGAGTCAATTAGACCTCTTTCCTTATAAATTACCCAATCTCGGATATGTCTTTATTAGCAGTGTGAAAACAGACTAATACACCTACTATTCTGATTTAACCCTTATAACAACCCTATGAGGTAAGGGCATGTTACTGATCATGAAGCTAAGCTTACTCAAGCGAAGCTTGACACAAGGCTTCGAGCCTTACCTACTTTCCTCACCTTCTCTCTCACCATTCTCCCTGTGCTCTCCATTCTAACCACACTGAACATCTTTAACCCTAACTTTCATCCTCTTCACACTCTCTGTTGCCTTCAAATAAGCCATCTGCTCTCTGGAAAAATGGTCCCTGCCTGCTTTGCTGAGCTAGCTCCCATTCATCAAACTTCAGATTAGTAGACATTCACTCAGATAAAAAGACCTTTTCTTTTTCTTTTTTGACAGGGTCTTGCTGTCACCCAGGCTGGAGTGCAGTGGCACGATCTCAGCTCATTGCAACCTCTGCCTCCTGGGCTCAAGCTATCTTCCAACCTCAGCTCCGAGGTAGGTGGCAACTCCCAGGAAGGTCACCGTGCCTGGCTAATTTTTTTGCATTTTTGGTAGAGATGCGGTTTTGCTATGTTGTCCAGGGTGGCCTTGAACTCCTGAGCTCAAGCAATCCACCCACCTTGGCCTCCGAAAATGCTGGGATTACAGGTATGAACCACTGCACCTAGCTGAAAAAGACCTTTTCTCATTTTCAGATTAGATTCCCCCATCATGGTTCCAGTTATATTTTGTCTCACCTTTAAATAATTCATAATGTTAGAAATTGATGTATGTATTCCCCACTACCTTGTAAGTGTGATTAGGGCAGGGACTGTGTTTTACTTATTCATTCATTCATTCAACAAATACTTCTGAATATCCACTATGTATAAGGAACTAGTGATATGATAAAAAATCTGTTCTTATGGAGTCACATTCTAGTGGAAAGAGGCCAACAATAAACAAAAAGCAGCAGTAAAATTAACAGTATCTTCAGTGGTAATATATACTATGGAGAAAATTAAAGGAGGGAAGAACAGGTTAGCATATTTTAATTTGGGGGCCAGAGATGACTGTATTGGAAAGATAATATTCCAGCAAAAAACTGAAGGTCTAGGAGGTCAGCCATACAGATATCCAGGGGAAGACCATTTTGCATAGACTTGGACAGCAGGTACAAAGGCTCAGGAGTAGGAGCTGGCCTGCTATATTTGAGGAGAAAAAGCAAGGAGCCCAGTGAGGTCACATCAAAGCAAAAGATAAAATCAGAGTGCTAATAATGGAAGCCATACTGTACAGGACCCTAAAAGGACTTTGGCTTTGACTTAGGGAAAGGAGGAGCAATTTGGTGGTTTTGAGTGTTAGTGACATGATCTGACTTTGATCTGCCTTTGTTTCATTTGGACCCCTATAGCTGTTGTGTTGCGAAGGGGTAGTAGAGGAGAAAGAGCTACATAAAGCATGAAGACCAATAAAAGGGGTAAAATTTGATGGTCACTTGGACCAGGGTGGGAGCAGAAGTGGCTAGATCTTGAATGTCTTATGAAGATAGGAACAAAATAATTTGTTGACAGCTTCATTTCTGTGACTATGGGCCTGCTACACTGCAGGTGTTCTACAAACATTTGTTGAAAGAATAAGTAAATGACTCTGAAATTCATAATTTTAACAACCACTGCATTATATGTCCTTTGAGTAACAACCTCAGTGTAACTGTTGAATGCTTAGTGGAGATAAACAGGAGTCTCTGGAATATATGAATTCACATATAGGAAGGCACTGCAGTATAACAGACTGAACAAGTGATTTAAAGTCATAAGAACTGGGTTTGTGCCATGGCCTGATCAGTAAAAACTGTGTAATCTTGGGTAAGGTACCCAATTTATTTGGTCTTCAGCATTTGTAAAGTGCAGATAATATCTATTTCATGAAGCTGTAGTGAAGATAAAATAAAGTCCACATGTAGGGGAAATGCATTACAAATTATAAAGTACTCTACAAATCTCAACTCTTGTTAAGGAGAAAAACAGCCTTTATACTTTACTCCAAAGTCATTTGGTCTATCTTTTCCTAAAATTACTTAACCACCAGTGCATTTTTTTATACACAGGCATCTGAGCTGGGTAGAAGCAAGTAAATTTCAACGTAAAGACCATTATTAAAAAGCCCCTCAACCTTCTCTCCTCCAGGCCAAATCACAATCATTCCTTCAACTTTTCTTCATGTTCCACCCTTCTAACACTTTAAAGTCTCCCTTCAAAGATAAGAAGCATGAATAGGTAACACCCTGTCAATCTTGTTATTTGCCTAACAGAATCTCAGGTGTGTGAACAGCTTTTGATTTCATCTGCTTATGTTACAATCTTAAATTAAATCCATCTGAATATAACCGAGTCTTACATTACATTTGAGTCCAGTTACAATACATCTTATTCTTTTAATGAAAAACTTCCAAACCTTAGAGTTGAAAGGGGATGATACCTGTTGTCCTGGATCGTCTCTGCCCTTGTCACTTTTCTGTGTAGCTTTAATGAAACCAGGTGGCAATGCAGGACCTATTATAGGCCTGAAAAATAAAATGTAGTTTTATCATTCTGACTTTAAAAAGCAGTTTTCAGAATAAAAGTTCACAAAAATAATAAAGTCAGATAGTAACAAATGTTGAAAATAAGAATTTCATTTAACACATTTTTACTAGTATTACCTAGTATTTTTCTGCTAGATGTCTTTTAAAAACCTGATTTTCACATTTCAATTTTCTATGTGTTAGTCAATAATTAGAAACTAAGCCAATAATTCTCAATCTTTGTGACACTGACATATGTCCACTTCCTAAAAATAACTATATTAAATAAAAATGGCAATGTTTTAAAAAAATTGATGTACTAAAATATGTGGTGGTCTTTTTTTATTTTGTGCCATGGCTTTCCTTCAGTTTTGATATTTATTATCCAGTGAAAAAATCTCTTAGGATTATTATAATTACGGTCAGAACTGCCAAAGTAGAAATTGAGTTCTTCTAAGGACATATGTCTGTATGCCATGGCAGTATTAAAAATCTATACATTGTTCTCATTAATAATACAGTAATGATATGGAACTGTAGAAGAATGCAACTAGTTCATTAAGACCCACAGAAAGGGAAAAAGGTACTGTGCTAACCACATTTCAAGCAGTACACCTGTTTCCTTAAGAGAGTCCTGGTCAGTAGTCACTCCGCTTTTAAGATGAGCAAGATAATGTCCAAGATTAACACAATTACTAAGTGGTTGAGCTAGAGTTGAAACCCTGGTCTTCTTGATGTCACAGTTCATTTTCTTTCAGGCTGCCCTACTTCCACATAATGAGGCAACTGCTATCACTTCAAAAGAGAGACTTGTCTGAATACTGGGTCTTAAAAAGAGACAGCCTTACTTTATGTAGAAAAAAATTAAAAAGATAAAAATAAAAAACTACTCTCTTTCATACTTTTAAGTTTCTTTATCCTGGCTTTTGCACCAATGTTTTTTCCATAGTTGTCACTGTGCCAGTTACCAACCCAGATGGCACTGTAGTCCTAAGCTAAAATTTCCAGGTTGCACCGTGTTCTATTAGAACCCCACAGACAGGCATCCTGGCAGGGGGAAAAAATAGTACTGTCAGTCAGAAAGTCTAGATTCCCATCCTGACCATTTAATAATCTCTTACCTTGGTTCATGAAACTTCTTTAAGCAGAACAATTTGCATATGAAAGACAGAGAAGTTTGGCATTGTTAAAAAGATAAAATTAGGTATCATTTATAAGCTAAGAGTACAGAATAGGTTTTTTCTGAGTAAAATTTTTATTAATCTACAAATGCAAGTACAGCTAAACTTTCTGGTCTCGGGATTGGTCGTGATAAAATTACCGGTATATAAAATCTTAAAATATAGTAAAGGAATATAACCATGGCACATTATGGTACTATAAAAGGTTTCTAACTCCAATATATGATGCCAGCTGTTTATTTTACACATATATTTTATTATTGTCAAAATATAATTCTCAAGAAAAAAACCTACTATACATTTAAGTAACGTGTTTTCTTAAAAGGAATGTTACATCCTAGGGGTCAACAAACTTTCTATAAAGGGCTAGATAGTAACTCCTAGGCTCTGAGAGCCACATGTGGGTCTCTGGCATATCTGTCTTTGTTTTTTTAGCTACTCTCAAAAATGCAAAAATCATTCTTTGGGGACTGTAGATTGCCTATCTCTGCATATCTAAAAGTATCAAAGTGAATGAAAGTTAGGAGCTGCTAAATGTGATTATAAACTTTGAATATAAAATAACCTATTCTGCTTGTTCTTGCAAATTGGTGTACAGTATTATGAATTATAAACAATTTAACATGTAATCTTATATTTGGCATTTAAAAATTTTACAATTCTGGGAAGAAGACAGGAATAAATATTTACTATATACTTACCCTGTGCCAGGCTCCATATAAATTAAACACACACACACACACACACACACACACACACACACACACACACGTCTAAGTATATAACTATGAAACCTCAAACATCACAACAATTCTGTAAAGTACATGCTGTTATACTAGTTTACAGATAACAAATTTGAGATGCAGAGAAGTTAGTCCAATTGTCTAACATGGCACATGGGGATTTATTTCTTCTATTGATAAATAATTAAGAAAACAAATGAATTAAAAGTTAGAACATCAAGATTCTAGCCCTAGGTCTGCTACTTACTATGTATGTGACCTTATCTGTTTATAAAGTGGGGAGAGGGATGATCCACCCTGTTTACCACAAAACATTTTTGTAAATATCAAATAAGAGATGTGGAATTTTTTTGTAAACTATGTGTCATAAACATGTAAATAATTAATTTTATTATAGGAAACAACTTCTTTTGCCTATGAATGACTCATTTCAAAATGTTATATAAATATTTCAGTTAAAACACAATTTCAGACAATTCTTTAATTAATTAAGGATTCATTAGTTAAAATATTAGACAAAGACTAGCCTAAAATATTATATATTATCACCTTGGAGGAGAATCATCCTGCTTTTTAAATCCAGGAGGAAGGGCTGGTCCAAAAAACCCATCATCATCATCATCATCATCATCGTCATCATCCTGATTTTTCCTCTGTTTTCTGAAAACACAGTAGTATAACTTTATGCATATGTGTCAACATTGTTTTCACAAAAACACATTTTCATTAAAAAAAAAAGCATTAAACCTAGTTGTAGAAATACTACAACAATAAATTAATCTTGCCAAATAAAAACTGGATACTACAATAGTTCTTTGTGTTTTTTTTTTTTTTTTTTTGAGAGAAAGTGTTGCTCTGTTGCCCAGGCTGGAGTGCAATGGCATGATCTTGGCTCACTGCAACCTCCGCCTCCTGGGTTCAAGCAATTCTCCTGCCTCAGCCTTCCAAGTAGCTGGGATTACAGGCACGCACCACCATGCCTGGCTAATTTTTGTAGTTTTAGTAGAGATGGGGTTTCACCACGTTGGCCAGGCTGGTCTTGAACTCCTGACCTCAAGTGATCTGTCCACCCTGGCCTCCCAAAGTGCCGGGATTACAGGCATGAGCCACCCACACCAGGCCTACTACAGTAACAACAGTTCCTAACTAATCTTTTCCTGGAATTTACTTTTGGCCTAAAATACAGATTGATTATTTATTTACAGCAGTAATATACCACTATTCTATATTTTCTGTGGTATTAAAGATTCCCCTTAATGAAGTTTCCAAGTCCATTAGTCAGATGTTTCTCAGTAAAAAGTTTGACTGTGACTTTTATTCTCATTTAAGAAAGGGTTTTAAGTTGCTATTTCCACCTGATAATATTTAAAATGAATCAAAAAAGCTTGTTACCCAATAATAAACAAAGATTTGACTTCTTACTAGACCCATAGTGGGTAAGGCTAGGTTAACAGAAAATCATTCAGCTGAGTGCGGTGGATCACGCCTGTAATCCCAGCACTTTGGGAGGCTGAGGCAGGTGGATCACTTAGGGTCAGGAGTTTGAGATCAGCCTGGCCAATATAGGGAAACCCTGTCTCTACTAAAAAACACAAAAATTAGCCAGGTGTGGTGGCACACAACTGTATATAGCTACTTGGGAGGCTGAGACAGGAGAATCACTTGAACTCAGAAGGCAGAGACTACAGTGAGCCGAAATCACGTCACTGCACTCTAGCCTGTGTGACAAAGTGAGACTTTGTCTCAAAAAAAAGAAGAAGAAAATATGAGTTTATTTAAAGAAAACATACACTGCATATATGATTTTAAGAAGAAATTCTATGGTTTATGTAGCCTATTTCATCAATTCAATGACATCTTAAGAAAAATCCTGCCAGGTGCAGTGGCTCATGCCTGTAATCCCAGCACTTTGGGAGGCTGAGGCGGGCGGATCATGAGGTCAGGAGATCGAGACCATCCTGGCTAGCACAGTGAAACCCCATCTCTATTAAAAATACAAAAAACTAGCTGGGTGTGGTGGCATGCACCTATACCCACCCCCACCAGCTACTTGGGAGGCTGAGGCAGGAGAATCACTTGAATCCGGGAGGCAGAGCTTGCAGTGAGCCAAGATCGTGCCACTGCACTCCAGCCTGGGTGACAGAGCGAGACTCCAACTCAAAAAAAAAAAAAAAAAACCTTTAGGTAAGAATTTTATTGGCTGGTGTGGTATCTCATGCTTGTTATTCCAGCACTTTGTGAGGCTGAGGTGAGCGGATCACTTGAGTCCAAGAGTTTGAACCAGCCTGGGCAACATGGTGAAACCCTAACTCTACAGAAAAAATGCCAAAAAATCTGCAAAAACTACAAAAATTAGCTGGGTAAGGTAATGCACACCTGTGGTGCCAGCTACTCAGGAGGCTGAGGTGGGAGGATCACTTGAGCTTGGGAGGCAGAGGCTGCAGTGAGCCAAGATAGTGCCACTTCACTCCAGTGTGTGTGAGAGTGAGAGCCTGTCTCAGGAAAAAAAAAAATTGAAATTCTAGCTATCTCTATAGCTGCATACTACTAGAATAAACTTTCTTGTAAAAGGTATAGTTCAGGATGAAATGCCATAAAAAATGATTTCTTCCTGTGCTGTATAAACAGAAATATATCTCCTTACTAGCTATCTGTTCCAGCCAACTTATACTAACTCTGAAGTTTGGTCTATCATTTAATTTAATTAAACGACTGACCTTGCAGTTGGACCAGTGTCATCTTCTTCAGATTCTTGATTTCCTTCTTCGTACAAAGAACTACTGTCTTCATCGCTGTCTGATGAATCTGAACTACTGCTTTTATAATTAGGGGGCAGAGCTGGTCCTGCAACTAAAGAAGATTTGTTGTGTGTCATACCTAGCCACCACTGTTTCAGTGAACCCTTCTAGGTGACATTTTCACTTTCTTTTCTGAAATAAACAGCACTGGCTGTCTATTATTTATTATTCATTTTACTCTCACTTGCTGTTGTTTGTGTAGTGATTTTGTCTTTCCAACTCTAGGAAGGCAGAAATCATGTCTTACACATCTCTTTTATGAGATTCACAAAAACTTTGTTAATATCTGAACTTAGAAACCTGAACTTATAGATATAACAATAGCATGTCATTTCTTTGATAACATGCAGTTTTTGCATTGGTTGGTGCACCTGCCAAAAAAAAAAACAGGCTTCATGATTTTTTTTTTGTTGTTCCAGACAGTTTATGGTAGAACCACTACTTAAAAAAAAAATCTTTTCTGGCATCCCCACATTTCTTGGTTCATTTTCTTTTTGAGATGATTTTTCAAGCAGAAACAAAATTAGAGTCACTCTTAAGTTTTACTGCTTGCTAACAGAGATACTGGGAAGAGAATGAAGCTGCATTGTAATGGAGATGTTAGGGAGAGTGGTAAGGGTCTTCTAGACCCACTTGTCAGAATGACTGGCTCTCCCTTTATATCTAAGCAAAATTACAAATTACTGCATGGTGCCACTGCAGTGTTATGATGTCGTTGATGATGTCATACAGACACAATTGTCCAGGTTGATCCTAATTAATGATGCTAAAAGACTACTGTCATAGTTCCCAAGGTTGGATATTTATTATCAGACTCCCTAAAATATATTTTTTCAAAAGATTCATGGGCCCTTTTTTCTGATATTCTGACTTAGCTGGCCTGGAGGAGGGCCTGGAAATATGATTTTCCATAGAGCATTCTGGGTATGCCATTTATTCAATATTATAATAATAGTAACAAAAACTTAAATGTAATAAATAAAAAACAAGTAACATGGTTTGAGTTCTTAGGATTTATAAATTGTTTTAAGAGACATATGCATTAACCTATTTAATTCTGTTAACAATCCTATGAGGGAGGTATTATAATTATTTCTATTTTACAGATAAGGAAACTGAGGCAGAGAATTAAGTGACTTGCCTAACTTCACACAACTAAATAGTAGGGCTGGGATATGAACCCAGGAGTCTGATTTCAAAGCCTAGATCCCTAACCATTATACTAGCCAATATTCAACAGTCAGCAACCATCCATCCAACAATAGTTATTGAGTAAATACTTCTAGAGAAACAAACATAAAAAGAAATAAGATCAATTCAGATAGTGTAAGTGCTGCTATGAAAATAGGAAAAAGGTGACACTGTATATGTGGGAGAGTAATTTTAAAGATAGTGGTAAGGCAAAAATCTCTCTGAGAAAAAGACATTTGAATGGAGATTTAAATGATGAGATGACAGAGGCCATGGACAGAGGAGCAGCCAATGCAAAACTCCTATGCAGGGAGCAAGCCTGATGTGCTCGAGGGACAAAAAGGGCAGTGTGGCTAAAGAGAAGCAAAATGACAAGATGAAGCTGGATGGTATAAAGGGGCCAGACTCTATGCTTTGGAGTCAGACTCTATGCTTTGAATTCCAGGTTGGCCACTTACTAGCTGTGTGATTTGGATGAGTTACTTAACCTCCCTATGTTACACTCTTGCTTTGTAAAATGAAGTTAATAATAGTTTCAACCTCATAGGACTGTTGTGAACATTACATCACTTAATATATGCAAAGCACCTAACAAAGTCTTTGGCATATAGCAAGTGCTCAAAAAATGCTAGTATAGGCTATAATAAGGAGTATGGGCTTCCCTTTCCCCTTCCATTTTCTGTTCCCCTTCCCTAACAGGCAAGGTCTCACTGTGTTATCCAGGCTGGAGTGCAGTGGCTATTCACAAGTGTGATGCCACTGCTGATCAGCACAAGAGTTTTCACATACTTTGTTTCTGACCTAGGCTGGTTCACCCCTCCTTAGGCAATCTGGTGGTCTTTCGCTCCCAGGAGGTCACCATACTGATGCTGAACTTAGTGTGGACACCAGATTGCATAGCTCACTATAGCCCAGAACTCCTGGACTCAAGTGATCCTCCTGCCTCAGCTTCCTGAGTACCTGGGACTACAATGCATGCACCGCCACATCCAGCAGTTTGGATTTTTAATTACAACAGTCATTGGAGGTTGTGTGTCAGGAGAGACACGATATAAATTATCTAAAACAAGACAAAACAAACAAACAAAACTGTCTGCTTGTGGACAACAGACAACAGAGATCAGCAACAGGGGATATGTATTAGAAAGCTGATAAAAAATGGTTTGGGCCTGGTGCAGTGGCTCACTCCTGTAATCCCAGCACTTTGGGAGGCTGAGGCGGGCAGATCACCCAAGGTCAAGAGTTCCAGATCAGCCTGGCAACATGGTGAAACCCCGTCTCTACCAAAAATACAAAATTAGCTGGGCATAGTGGTGTGTGCCTGCAATCACAACTACTCGGGAGGCTGGGACAGAATTGCTTGAACCTCAGCAGTGGAGATTGCTGTGAGCTGAGATCAATGTGGATATGGTGGTGATAGTCGTTCAACTGTGTGAATGTAATGCCACTGAACTGTACATTTAAAGATGGTTAAGATGGTAAATTTCATGTTATGTGTATTTAATCACAATTTTTAAAAACTGAAAAAAAAAACCAAAGGCTGGGAACAGCGGCTCACACTCCAGCACTTTAGGAGGCTTTATAACCTTGGAGTTGGCAAAGATATCTTAAATAGGATGCAAAAAATTCTATAATAAAAGAAAAAAATTTAAAGTCCGAATATATTAAAAACTTATTTTAGTCAAAACATACCAACATGATTGAAAAAACAACTGCAGAATTAGAGAAGGTATTTCTCATACACATATCTGGAAAATGATCTCGGCTCACTGCAACCTTTTCCTCCCAGGTTCAAGCGATTCTTCTGCCTCAGCCTCCTGAGCAGCTGGGATTATAGGTGCACACCACCAGGCCTGGCTAATTTTTGTATTTTTAATAGAGATGGAGCTTCACCATGTTGGCCAGACTGGTCTTGAACTTCTAACCTCGTGATCTGCCCACCTCAGCTTCCCAAATCTCATTATATAAATGAGATTAGAAGGAGGCCTATAGTAGAAACATGGCTCTGGGTAGACAAGGAAGACAAGTTAGATTCAGAAATGGCAGGGTTACTCTTTCAGATTTACTCTTCTCCAACTGAGTTATCAGTCCTAGTCTACAAATGTGAACAAACATCAAAGTAGATAGGTATCCATGGAGGAATGTAAGAAGCATTTGTTTGGTGTACACGAAGTGCCTGTTGTGTTTTCTGGTAGAAGACCATAGTGCACTGGTGGAGACACATATGTCGACAAATTATTCAGATACAAGTGTACTAAATATGCAATATAATTAGGAAGAAACCCGAGGGCAAAAAGAAAGGCGTGACAATGCTTCGGGGAATTTGGAATGGTTTTATTGTGTGACATTTAAGTTGGCCCTTGAAAGATAGGTAGAAGTTTGTCAGTTATGTTTAGAAATGCAACCAGAGGAAGCCCATAAGCCTGGAGCGTTAAGGAACTGCGCAGAAACGCAGGCTGCTTTGAGTATTGGGCTGTGTGTGTCAGATGAAATAATAGAATAAGAGGCCAGGAAGGCAGGTCGGGGCTGGAGAGAACAGGATCTGCAAGGTTCTTGTACATCAGAAGGCAATATGGCACAGAGGTCAGGAGAGCCGCTTCCTTCTAAGTCGCGCTCCATCACTTGCTAGCAGTATGATGTAGACCCTGGCATGGGCGTACCCATTTGCAACTTGGGAAAACAGTCTTTTCCTTATCCGGATTAAATGACTGAATGGGTATCAGTCAGTTAGGGCAGGGTGCAGCTCACATTAAGCGCTAAATGAGAATGTATGGTCATTACGAAGATTACCACGCCAAAGCTCGGTTTCTAGGAGGGTACCCCAGCCTCCTCCCCACTGCCACCGTTTGGGAAGAAAAGTTCTCTAGGGTCGGGCCGTGCCCACTCCCCACTCCTCCGTCCTCCTAGGCCTCCGACATTTCTTCAGTGTGCGGGGCCCGGCCAGGGAGGGGGTAGATGGGCCTGGTGGGCAGCGGAGAGGCCGCCGCTTACCGGGGCTCGGATCCCGCTCTTCGTCCTCCGCTGTTCCGCGGGCCTTGAAGCCGGGCGGCAGGGCCGGTCCGATCAGGTCCCTTGCCATCCGCGGTGGCAGACACTGGTCACAGATACGAGTCTATCCAGGTACGTCAAACCTATCCCTAAGTAATCCCGCGATCCGCAGAGAAGAATGGAAGGTTTCCCGGCGCCGACTAATGACGTAAAGTCTGTGGTTGGCAGAGCGACGTAGTTTACGGTAACGGAAGTGACGTCTAATGCTTGCTCCACAGTCGCGTGCTAGATTCAGGACCCGGCCCAAGGTATGGCTGAGCCGGCTAGTGATTTCGTAATTCCTACCGGGTGGCGTGCGTCTCCCGAGCTGACTCCCACGTTAGGACCCCAGAGCGACACTGCCCTGCGGCGGGACAGCTCGATGCTCTGGACAATGCTGCCGCCGCCGCCGCCACTTACGTCCTCATCTCCCTCAGCCGGGTCAAAGCCTTCCTCTGAGTCGCAGCCCCTCATGGAGGCCCAGTCTCTCCCCGGGGCGCCGCCCCCCTTCGACGCCCAGATTCTTCCCGGGGCGCAACCCCCCTTCGATGCCCAGTCCCCCCTTGATTCTCAGCCTCAACCCAACGGCCAACCTTCCTGGAATTTCCACGCTTCGACATCATGGTATTGGAGACAGTCTTCTGATAGATTTTCTCGACATCAGAAGTCCTTCAACCCTCCAGGTAGGCTATTCCACGTGGGTCGACCCCTTTACCTTTTTTCCGTTCTTTCCTCTCCACTTTCTCCGCTTCCTCTCCACTCTGCCTTGCCTCTGCGCTCTTGGAGTCTGGTCATTAGTGTCTCAAAATATGTCTGACTAGAATGTTTCCCTGTTGCCTGTTAATTCCGTTTAGCAGTTACTTATTGAATTCTAACTATGTATCAGAATCTGGATATATAGCAGTGAGCAGAACATACAAAAAAATTCTCGTCTTTGTGGAGCTTAATATCTCTCATGTAGGAAGACAGACAATAAGCAAAATAAAATATTGTGCATTAGAAGGTTATGAGTGCAGTGGAAAGAGATAAAGAAGAATGATAGGTAGTGTAGGGTTTTTTGTTTGTTTGTTTATTTGTTTTGAGGTAGAGTGTCCCTCTGTCTCTGGCTGGAGTGAAGAGTAGCACGGTCTATTTCACTCCAGCCTATGCAGCCTCTGCAGAGAGGCTCACTGCAACCACTGCCTCCCGAGTTCAAGCAATTCTCATGCCTCAAACTCCCGAATAGCTGGGACTACGGGCCCAAGCTACCAGGCCTAGCTAATTTTTTATATTTTTAGTAAGATGGGGTTGTGCTGTGTTTGCCAGGCCTTCCTGGATCTCCTGAGCTCCGGCAGGCCTCCTTCCTCGCCTCCCAAAGTGTTAGGATTACAGGCGTGAGCCACCTTGCCTGGCCAGGTAGTGCAGTTTTAAATGTCATTGTTAGTCACAAGGAAGGTGACATATTAGCAGAGACTTCAAGGAGGTGAGGGATCACAACCATGCATACATCTGGGAGAACAGGTACAGGCTGAAGGAACTGCAAGTGCAAAGGCTTTGAGGCTTAGAAGCTATACATCAGAATGGGAAGCAGTCTGGCTACAGAGAACCGAGCCTGGAGTGTAGAAGATGGGGCAAGAGGATAAGACCTGGTAGGTCTTTGTAGATTGTGAGACATTGACTTTTATTGTCATGAGGTGGATAGTAGAGGGGAGTGACGTGATCTGATTTATGTTTTAAGAGGTTTAATGCGTCTGTTGATGGGAATTGACTGAAAGGAAAACTGATTAGGAAGCTATTGTAGTTACTTGTCTAAATGAGAGATATTGGAGACTTGGACCAGGACGAAGCTCAAGGGATGGTGAGAAGTAGTCAGATTCTAGATCCAGGGATACCTTGGAGCTCTTGGGTGTTCAGTACAGACCACTGCAGTAAAGCAAGTCACACACTTTTTTATTTCTTTTTTTTTTCTTAAGACGGGGTTTCACCATGTTGGTCAGGCTGGTCTTGAACTCCCAACCTCAGTGATCCGCCCGCCTTGGCTTCCAGAGTGCTTGGATTACAGGCGTGAGCCACTATGCCCGGCCACTTTTTTGTTTGTTTGTTTTCCAGTGCATATAAAAATTTTCCTGCAGATCATTTGGGGCGAAAAAGTTATTTTTACATTATATCATAGTCTATTAAGTGTGCAATACCATTATGTCTAAAAAAACCACTTTACATACCTTGATTAAAAAATACTTTAGGCTGAGCAGGGTGGCTCACGCCTATAATCTCAGCACTTTATTTATTTATTTATTGAGACAGAGTCTCCCTCTGTTGCCTAGGTTGGAGTACAGTGGTGCGAACTTGGCTCACTTCAACCTCTGCCTCCCAGGTTCAAGTGATTCTCCTGCCTCAGCCTTCCAAGTAGCTGGGATTACAGGTGCCTGCCACCACGCCTGGCTAATTTTTGTACTTTTAGTAGAGATGGGGTTTCACCATGTTGACCAGGCTGATCTCGAACTCCAGACCTCAAGTGATTCACCCTCCTTGGCCTCCGAAAGTACTGGGATTACAAATGTGAGCCACTGCACCCAACCTAATCTCAGCACTTTGGGAGGCTGAGGCAAGAGGATTTTGTAGAGATGACCCCCATCTCTACAAAAAATAAAATAAAATTAGCCAGGCATGGTGGCATGCCTGTGGGCCCCAGCTACATGGAAAGCTGAAGCAGGAGGCTTCCTTGAGCCCAGGAAGTCGAGGCGGCTTTATCAACTAAGTTTATGTATATTGTAGATCCTTTGTTCTCATTTCAACAGTGTTCACAGCATCTTCACCAGAAATAGATTCCTTCTCAAAAAAGCACTTCCTTTCCTTATCCATAAGAAGCCACTCCTCATCCATTAAAGTTTCATCATGAGATTGCAGCAATTCAGTCACATCTTGTGGCTCTACTTTAATTCTAGTTCTCTTGCCGTTTCCACTACATCTGAAGTGACTTCCTCCACTGAAGTCTTGACCCCTTGAAATTCATCTGTGAGGGTTGGAATTTCTTCTTTCAAACTCTTGTTAATGTTGATCTTTTGACCTCCTTCCATAAATCATGAATGTTCCTAAAGGTATCTTGAGTAGTGAATCAAAATCCCCTTTCTAGGAGGTTTTTAATCTACTTTGCTCAGATCCATTGGAGCAATCACTATGAATTTCTTTCATGAACTTTTTCAGCCAGGCACAGTCGTTCACAACTGTAATCCCAGCACTTCAGGAGGCCAGAGCAGGAGGATACCTTGAGCCCAGGGGTTTGAGGCTGCAATGAGCTATGACTACACCTTTACATTCCAGCCTGGGTGACAGAGTGAGACCCTTTCTCAATAGTTGCATTCACAACTTGGTTAGCCATTTGGCACAAGAGGCCTAGCTTTTGGCTTGTATCATCTTTCAACATGTCTTCCTCACTAAGCTTAATCTAATGTTTGATTTAAAATGAGAGACATGTGACTCTTTCTTTTGCTTGAACACTTAGAGGCCATGAAAGGTTATTAAGAATAGGGAGGCCTGAGGAGAGGGAGAGGAGGACCACCGGTTGGTGGAGCAGTTAGAACTTACATAGCATTTATAAACTTCACCATCTTATATGGTCACAGTGTCTCAAAACAATTACAGTAGTAGCATCAAAGATCACTGATCACCAATCTGTATAACAGATGTAATACAAATGAAAAAGTTTGAAATATTTCAAGAATCACCAAAATGTGACACAGAGACAGAACATTGTTGTTGGAAAAATGATGCTGATAGACCTGCTGCATACAGGGTGGCTATAAATCTTTAGGTTACAAAAAGCTCAGTAAGAAATGAAGTATGGTTTTATACCTTAAAGTTGGGGACAACATGATTTACTGAAGCTAGGCTATATGGGATGCAAGATAAAGAGGAGAGAAGGATAACTTAAAGTCTTTTGCCAAACAACTGGAAGGATGGAGTTGCTATTAACTGAGATAGGTAAGAATGTGAATGGAGCAGCTTTGGAAGGAAGTCCAGGATTTGAAGTTGGAGTATAGTTCTGTCAGGTAGAGATACTGAATAGGCTTTTAGTCTGTACTTTAAGGGGAGAATTGTGGCTGGAGCTATAAATTTGGGTGTTGTCACCATATAGATCATATTTCAAGCTACAAGATTGTTCACTTAAAACCATTCTCCAACTCTGCATAAAATTCAATTCTGAATCCAAACGATTCGTGTTTTATTTATTTATTTTTTGAGATAGGATCTCGTTCTGTCACCGAGACTGGAGTGCAGTGGCACTACCTTGGCTCACTGCAACCTCCACCTCCTGGATTCAAGTGATTCTCTTTTCTCAGCCTCCTAAGTAGCTGGGACTACAGGCATGCACCACCATGCCTGGCTAATTTTTGTATTTCTAGTAGAAACAGGGTTTCACCATGTTGGCCAGGCTGGTCTCGAGCTTCTGACCTTAAGTGATCTGCCTGCTTCAGCCTCCCAGACCGCTGAGGATACAGGGATGAGCCATGACGCCCTTCCCAAATAGTTAGTGTTTATTGTATGCTAAATGCTGGAAATAGGGGCTTGGCTAAGTCAGATAGATACGTTCATAAGTATGAATCAAAATACAGTGTGACTGATGATAGAGGCATATGATAGCTGATTTTGGAATATTGAGGAAATTGAGAAAAGGGTTTGAAAGAAGTATCTTAGGAGATATATGGAATTTGGGAAGAGATGTTTCCTAGGTGGAGAAAGAGGTGTCAGTAAAAGGCAAGTTCTGAAGACTGCAGGATTTTGGTGAGACCGAAGCAGAGTGTGTGAAAGGTATGGGGGAAGGGTAAGAAAATAAATTGGAATCTGGAAGGTCTCTAAGAAACTGTCTTAGTCCCTATTGTGCTGCCATAACAGAGTATGACCTGTAGGGTATTATATAATGTACAGAAATTTATTTGGCTCACAGTTCTGGAGGTTAAGTTCAAGATCAGGAGGCTGTTGAGGACCTTCTTGCTGCATTGTAACATCAAGGAAGGCATCACATGGTGAGGAGAGAGAGAAGGTCAAACTCATCTTTTATTATTATTGTTACTTTTGAGACAGGGTCTTGCTCAGTCTCCCAGGCTGGAATGCAGTGGCACATACATGGTTTACTGCAGCCTTGACCTGCTGTGCTCAAGTGATTTCTCCCACCTCAGCCTTTCGAGTAGTTAGGATTACAGGCAGACACCACCAAGGCTGGCTAATTTTTGTTTTTTTTGTAGAGACAGAGTTTTGCCATGTTACTCAGGCTGATCTGGAACTCCTGGGTTCAAGTGATCTGCCTGCCTTGGCCTTCCAAAGTGCTGAAATTATAGCTATGAGCCATCATGCCAGGCCCTTTTTTTTTAAAGAGACGGGGCTGGGGGCTGTGGCTCACACCTGTAATCCCAGCACTTTGGGAGGCTGACACAGGTGGATCACTTGAGGTCAGGAGTTTGAGATTAGCCTGACCAGCATGGTGAAACCCCATCCCTACTAAAAATACAAAATTAACTGGGCATGGTGGCGCATGCCTGTAATCCTAGCTACTGGGGAGGCTGAGGCAGGAGAATCGCTTGAACTTGGGAAGCGGAGGTTGCAATGAGCCGAGATGGTGCCACTGCACTCTAGCCTGGGCAACAAGAGCGAAATTCCATCTCAATCAGTCAGTCAATCAATCATTCAAGAGACAGGGTCAGCTGGGAATGGTGGCTCATGCCTGTAGTCCCAGCACTTTGGGAGGCCGAGGCAGACAGATCGCTTGAGCCCAGGAGTTAAATCAGCCTGGGCGATGTAGTGAGATCCCATCTCTATGAAAAGAATAATTTTTAAGAAAGAGACGGAGAGAGATAGGGTCTTGTGCTGTTGCCCAGGCTGGAGTGCAGTGGCATGATCATAGCTTACTGCAGCCTCAAACTCCTAAGCTCAAGTGATCCTCCCACCTCAGCCTCCACAGTAGCTGGGACTACAGGTACATGCCATGATGCTAAGCTAATTTTTAAAATTTTTTTGTAGAGATGGGGTTATGCGAGGTTACCCAGGCTGGTATTGAACTCCTGGCCTTGAGCAGTCCTCCTGCCTCAGCCTCCCAAAGTGCTAAAATTATAGGCATGAGCCACCACACCTGGCCTATATGCACATTTTGAGCCAAGTTATGACAGGATTGGAGAATTATTTTTGTAGTGTTAATATGCAAGGGCTTAGGGACTGGAAGACAATCTAGGAGTAATCTGGTGGAAGATCAGAATTTCCGACTTGGGGCATGGTAATAAGGATGGAAAAGTACAAAGGGATTTGAGAAGAGATATATTTCACAAGGTTCTGTTTTCTTGGTGTGAAAGTGTTGCTGAAGGAGCTGTGTTGGGGGTTTTACTGGTTACATTTCTGATGCTTGAAATAACCAAAGGAATTTCATCAGGTTAGGTTGTCCATTTCTGCACTGTGATGCCTAAAGCATCTATGGACATATAATCACACTGGTGTTTCTTCATTTGAAAAATATTCATTTGGTAGACTAATTTTAATCTTTGTTATTTTGTTTGAACTACTGTTCTTCCTAGAAGAGTAGTTTACCAGTGTTTTTACTGAAATGATCTGTAACATGCTATAGTAGATAAAATTTAATTATTTAAGTAATTATATTGTTGCAAACATTTATGGATCTCTCTTTTTTTTTAGTTAAACATTCTTATCCGCGGAAGTATGATGCAAAATTCACAGACTTCAGCTTACCTCCCAGTAAAAAACAGAAAAAAAAGGTATTTGAAAGATGTTCTTGAATTTGATCCCTTGGTTCCTATGTTACTGTTTCATATCTTGCATTTCTGTCATAATTGTTGTCAGTGTTTTGTTTCCATTATTGACATAGTGGAGCCTTGCTATAAAAAGGAATTTTATGGTTAAGCATGAATATAGCAAATTGGGATTCAAAAATAACTAATATTTACCTAAATGTTTTTTTTTTTTTTTTCTTTTCTGTGGTTTTAAAAATAGATACAGAGTTGATACTTTTATTTATTTATTTTTTGAGATGAAGTTTCACTCTGTTGCCCAGGCTGGAGTGCAATGGTGCGATCTTGGCTCACTGCAACCTCCGCCTCCTGGGTTCAAGCAGTTCTCCTGCCTCAGCCTCCTGAGTAGCTGGGACTGCAGGTGCCCACTACCATACCTGACTAATTTTTGTATTTTTAGTAGAGACAGGCTTTCACCATATTGACCAGGCTGATCTCGAACTCCTGACTTCAAGTGATCTGCCTGCCTCGGCCTCCCAAAGTGTTGGGATTATAGGCGTGAGCCGCTGCATCTGGCCATGTCGTCGATACTTGAAAAAACAGCAGTTAGGGATGCAGTCAAAAGTTTGTGTATAACTTTTGACTCCTCTAAAACTTAACTACTAATGGCCTACTGTTAACTGAAAGTCTTACCAATAACATAAATCGTTGGATAGAATGGTGTCTACATATATTTTATACTTCAATGACATACTTAACTGTTTCTTATTTTTTTTTATATTTCTAAGGCTATGTGGTTTATCTGTTTTTCCAAATTGTCACAAATCTCCAAGCAAATTTTCCAATATATTTATTGAAAAAATCCTTTTATAAGTGGATCCTTGCAGTTCAAACCTGTGTTGTTCAATGGTCATCTGTAGTTGTTGTTTTCTAAAGGATGAGCTGCTGTTCTTACTCTATTTTCAGATCATTTCAACATATTCTGTACTGAGGTAACCAATTTGCAATCTGCTCATAATTTAAATTAGCACTATTTGTATTAAAAAAATTTACAATTATGCCTGGGTTTTACTAATATATTTGTTAAAAATAAAATGAAAGACATAGAATAATCTCTTCATTGGAAATATACTCACAAGTTTCTCCCACATGAAAGTGTTATTGGAAACATCAAAATATGTATTACTAGAATGATAGTTGTGTTTTTATTGATTAGAGATTTTTTACCAAAAGCCTAATTCCTCTCTCGTTTTGTTTGCAGAAAAGAAAGGAACCAGTTTTTCACTTTTTTTGTGATACCTGTGATCGTGGTTTTAAAAATCAAGAAAAGTATGACAAACACATGTCTGAACATACAAAAGTAGGTTTTCTTAGTTGTTCTGAAATTGATATAGCAAAGTGGCCTTCTTCTGTCTGTGTATTTGGTAGCAATTCCAAGCTTGTTTTCCTTTAAAGTTTATGGTTTCCATAGAAATACAGTTTGACGACTTGACAGTTTGGGGCAGGGACCCTAGGGTTTGAAAGTGGGGATCCCACTGCTTCAGGGATGAGATAAGGTGGCAGCAAAGAAGGGCGCTCTGGCAGCTTCTTGTATGTGTGTGCCTCTACTGCTTGGGAAGAAGTTGTCCTCCCCTCCAATTACCTTGTGCATCTTAATGAGTTCTTTCCCCTTTAAGCCTGCCCTTAACTGTTAAACCATGCTGTGTAATGTGGCTGTGCCTATCATCCTCAGTGGCTGGTCTACACCTTATTAAGTACTTTTTAGAAAACTTTAACCAAAAGGTTTAAAGAATTAAAAAGGAAGTCTTTGCTTTGGAAAGGTTCTCTTTCTGTTTTTGGGAATGCCCCTCAACTTTAGGAATTAAGAACATTTTGATGTTTTACTGATGTATGCTTTCACTCAAGTGGAGAAGTAAATGAGATATATTATTGTGCTATGTACTCTGAGGGTGTCATTCCTTTGCCTAAAGGCAGCCCGGTTTTGGAGTAACCTTTGTTTTGCCACTGACATAAGTATGCAGAGATAATATCATATAGATGGGATAACTATGTGTTGTAGCCAGAGTATATCTGTATATGTATAGTGGGGTAAATTTAACATGGAAAACATTTATTACATAGTTTTCTTTTTTTTTCAAACTCTTATAGTGCCCTGAAGTAGATTGCTCTTTTACTGCACATGAGAAGATTGTCCAGTTTCATTGGAGAAATGTATGTTCTGTTTCTTTTTGTCCTATTTTTAAATGCATGCTCTTTTTTATTGATCTGTTATCTTCACAACTGTTCATTTATATACCTAATAATAAGTAACATTCATGGAGTGTTTTGTAAGGATTTTGACATCATTTATTCAATTTTGTCCTCACAAACAACTGTGGTTGTTTACATTGGCCCCATTTAAAATATTCTAAAAAACGATTTGCCCAAGACCTGAGAACTGATTCTTGGACTTCAGTTTCTTGACTCCAAATTCTATACTGCTTTACTATACCATGCTGCTACCGATTGTCACGTCTACTCATATCTTTAGTGGCCTCCTTAGGTTTTGGTTGGTAAGTCATTTATTTGGGTGTTTAATGTCATTTGAGAAAATGGGTGACATGCCTACTTTGTAATCAAAATTATGTTACCCTCTTCCCCCCTATTAATAGCACCAATTAAATCCATGGTAGATTCTTCTTTTTCCTTTAAAGGAAAAGTTATAATAAGTTAGATAAAACCTGCTTACTTAGTTTTAATATTGTATCCAACATAAGTTTACTTGTAGAAACAAAGTCTCCAATTTAGTCAAAAGCATATGATATTGCCTCCTGATATTCATCAGGCTTTTTTCCCCTAGATGCATGCTCCTGGCATGAAGAAAATCAAGTTAGACACTCCAGAAGAAATTGCACGGTGGAGGGAAGAAAGAAGGAAGTAAGTAGAGCTCGGAACTGGTGAAATAACTATTTTACTGTGGCAAGGCTTACTAATGTAGTTAAATTCATTGAATTCTCTTGTAATGTTGGAACTAGGGAACAGGACTGTAAGTCATATTATATAAGACTATCATTGAATGTACTTTTAGAAAGACCTAATAAGAACTCTTCATTTAAATAACAAATGTGTCATAATGGGACTATATGTTACTCTTTCAGGGTGGCTACTACATTTCACCTATTAGATGTTCAGTGGTTGAGGCAATAATGGTTGGGTACTCTTACTGCAAAATGTATTCTACTTTGCTACATTTAGTCCTTTATTTTTTTCAACAAAATATTGTTGAGTGACTGCTTGCTATATACTAGGCAAAGGGGACACAGCTGTGGATAAGATATACAGTTGCTTGTTGTTAACAGTGAGAAGATTGGGAGTTCATTCTTGTAATTAAAGAAATTTGAGCATCACTGTGTAACTTGTGGTTTTACACTTATTAGGGAAGAAAGTTTAGTTGATGTCTAGCTGTAATATACTTAAAATTCCACTAGGGCACTGTTATACTGCCTTCTCAGAAAAGACTAGAACACTTCATCCTGAAGCAGAAGACTATGCAGAACTACTCTATTGATCTCTTGCACTTTTAAAGTCAACTGCTCTTTTCCTGGAATTAAAAAATAAAGAGAGCATGGGATAAAAACAAAAGAACTATCCTTAAAGATCAAGAAAGGTACTTCCAACTCTTGTGAGCAGCAGGTTACATATTTGTACCTTAGTTCACCTTAGTTTAAGGTTTCAGTTTAAATCCACTGACATGGATGGTGATGTACCAAATGTGCTGTTCTGTGAAAAAGTTAGATACTGCCCTATAAGGCTTTTAGAGGTAATTCTTGGGAGACCAGCAGAAGCATGAAGATTCAGAACTAACTGACAATAAATATAATTCAATAAAAGTGTATGTAAATATCAGGTATTAATACAATGTGCAAAGGAAAGAGTTGGATGAGAGTGAAGGGACAATTACAGGAATTCAGTTTGTGTGTGTGTGTGTGACAGCCTTACTGTGTCACCCAGCCTGGAGTGCAGTGGCACCATCTTGGCTCTCTGCAATCTCTACCTCCTGGGTTCAAGTGATTCTCCTGCCTCAGCCTCCGAAGTAGCTGGGATTACAGGTGTGCCCCACTACACCTAGCTAATTTTTGTATTTTTAGTAGAGATGGGGTTTCACCCTGTTGGTCAGGCTGATCTCGAACTTCTGACCTCAAATGATCCACCTGCCTCGGTGTCTCAAAGTGATGGGATTACAGGCGTGAGCTACCACACCCAGCCAAAGAGTACAGTTTTCAAACAAGTCGAGTCCAGCCAGTCAACAGGGACTTGGTGGACATATTAGCATTTCAGGAGCATCTGTGGCTAACAAATGAAGGAATCTAGGCAACGTGGAGTAGAGTATATGAGTATATTAGCATATCCTTTGATCTCTTTGGAAAAAAATCTTATAGGCCTGTTTTAAAGGTTGCCTGACTTAGTACTCTTCTTACTCTTCAGTTACTCTTCTCTATGTCAGTGCTACCAGAGTGCCAGTCTGTAACAAAATAAAGAGCTTGTACCAGAATATAAATCAGTATATTACTTCCTTTATTGAAAAAGTCTTGGTAAGAAAAAAGTGAATAAATGTCAGCTGAACTAAATATCATGCTTAGTGACATACTTGATTTGCACTCTGGTGTATGTGGATTGGCTGGTTGCAAGTCCCTGAAACACAGTACCCTAAAGAATTATTTACTGTCTCCTTTGGAAATTCATGGCTTTTTTATACAACCATAGTACATTTGTTGTATTCCATTATAGTTGGCCCTAGTCTTATACATGTTTGATTCTGCTGTGCTTTGCACAGTGCCTAGAATTGAATATGTAAGAAATACATATTTGTTGGCTAAAATACTGTTAAGTGGTATAGTGTGGGAAGACTTAAACTTGGCAGTGATAAAGGAGCCTTAGCCAATTGCGAGGTCAAACTTGGAAGCTGAAGGAGTTTGAACCATGCTGTGGTTTGAATGTTTGCCCCAAAAGTTCATTTGTTGGGAACTTGGGCCCCAGTGTGGCAGTGTTGAGAGTGGGACCTTTGGGAGGTGATTGAGTCATGAGGGCAGAACCCTCATATGGATTAATCCATTCATGGATTGGTGGACTAATGGATTTAAGGATTAGTGAATTATGGAGGGAGTGGGCTTGTTATCATCAGAGTAGATCAGTTATAAAGGTCAGTTGACTTGTCTCCTGTGAGCCAGCCCCCTTGCCATGTGATGCCCTCTGCTTCCTTGGGACTCTATAGAGAGTCCCCAGCAGCAAAAAGTTCCTCATCAGATATAGCCCCTCAGTCTTGGACTTCCCAGCCACCAAAACTGTAAGAAATAAATTTCTTTTCTTTATAAATTATCCAATCTCATGTATTCAGTTATAGTTGATATATGTAGTTATGTACATAGTTACAGTGTATAAGTCATGTTTGAACTATACCTTTGTTGTTTTTAGAGAAATTGGGCAGAAATGTGTTGGTATGATTAATATCCTTGTAAATTATAGTGTAACTAAAAACACCTAAGCTGCTATGGTCTTGAACAATAAATTCTCACTACATAGGGTAGACCATCACCAAGACAAACTAAATTGATCTGTATTTTAAAGTATTAATGGCTTTTCCCTATGCGAGTGTGAACTATGCCCCCTTGTAGTTTTGTGCAACAAGTTATTAAAGGAAAAATTTGCCACTGGCTAGAGAAACTTGAGGAATATTAATATTTGAAGATGAAAACTAGCTTAGGCAGTATGTATTTATATAAAGTTTCTGGTAGAAGAGTAGTTTGATTTTCTAATGTTAGCAAGAAAACTCAGCAACCTTTCAATATATGTTAATAGACATTATTCTTATGTTTGAGTAACCTCTTGACAATAGTTTGAAAATAAGAGGTAAACATTCAGTATTTGAAAGGACAAAGATTTTGCTGTATGTGGCTGAGTTCCCTGAAAATAGATACAAGTAACCTGCCTTTAGGATTCTCACCGTAGTGTGAAATGAGCAAATATACATAAGGTGGCCATAAGACCACAAGTAGCTGAAGCACTAATTTTAGCCTTGTAGGGATAAGCCTGACCAGTCAAGGGATATTTGAGTTTTTGGAGGGCAGGGCCGTCAATTTGTTTGCAAGACTTCCTATAAGAGGTGATGTGCCTCCCTCCCCCAGTTTATCTTAATGTGTATTATACATATAGTGAAATTCACCCTTTTAAGTGGATAGTCCTGACAAAGTATACTGTCATATAAATACCACCAGAATCAAGATATAGAACAGTGTTTCTCCACCTGGAAAAATTGCCTTATGCTCTGATGGCAGCCTCCCCTTCACCCACTGGCAACCACTGATTTGTTTTTTGTTCTTACATTCATGCCTTTGCAGAAACATCACATAAATGGAATCATACAGTATGTGGACTTTTTAGTCTGACTCACTTATTTTTAGTCTACATTTGAGAGTTACTGCATGTAGCAGTTGTTTGTTTTTTATTGCTATTACTGTTTTCCAGTGTATGGATGTATCACAGTTCGTTTATCCATTCCCAGTTGAGTGTTGTTTCCAGTATTAGCCTTTATATAAAGTCTTCATAAACATTCACGTGTAGGTTTTTGTTTTGAATATAGGGTTTTATTTGACTTGGATAAATATCCAGGAGTGAGGTTGGTTGGTCATATGGTAAGGATATGTTTAACTTTATGAGAAACTGCCAAACAGCTTAGGAGGATGGTTTTAAATCAAGATATGCCTATTTGAGCATGAAAAGTATTCAGATTGAAGGAGATGGTAGGGTGCAGTGGTACTTGCATCAACTAGTCATGCTCTAGGAAATGGAATGGGAACTTTACTACCATGGCTTAGTGCAAAAAGGTGTCGTTTTCCCAAGGTTAAAAAAACAAAACCCAAGGCTGCTGTTGCTGCATGACAGTATCATGGATGTAGGCTGTCTCTTGTTGCTCCTTAGTAGGTGGCTTTCCTCTTGCCTGTCACCAGAAGGTTCTTGCATACGTAAATATTAAGCCACCTTGTAGGCGGAAAGAAGAGAAAAAGGCAAAAGGTGCATGTAGCCTAGTTGCCCCTACTTTCATTGAGAAAACAGTAGCTTTCTTTTTAGTTCCAACCAGGAGATATTTATATGGATCTCATTGGCTGGAAGTGGGTTGCTTGACCACCTTCAGTAGCAGTGGAGTTGATGGGATACCTGAAACAAAACTGTTAAGAAATGGGGGAGAATAGACAATTAGCAGTGTTCGCTTTAGTGCGTAGTGGCACAGTGGAATTTCAAAACTATAAGTGAATTTTGGAAGCAGCTCTATCCTTCTGAATAAAGGATTGGCTTGAGCAAGTGTTTAATAGGCTTGTTGGTGATTGTTTTTATGTAGGACAAGTGGAGGCAGAGGGGATAGAGTCTAACTCTGGTTTCCAGAGGTATGCTATGACAGCAGGCACAGTGCCCTGGAAGGGGAATGGGCAAAATCTGTTGAGGGAATATGTGAAGTTACAGGTTTGTGAAATTTAGAGATGTTTAAAGAGAATGAGGAAATGGGGTGAGAATGACAATTCTGGATGAGGTTTATTTGTACCTGTGATGTTGCCTTGTTAGTAACTGCTCTGTAATTTCTTTGGGCACTGGCTGAGTTCATCTGAGGTTCTTCCATATTCTGTTTATCAGGTTCTTGCTCTTTAATATATTCTGAAGTGTTCATTTTTTTCCTATATGAATATTTTATCAATAGAAGATATGGAAATATTGCTCTTCTTTTGGTACATTTGATAGATTTCTCAAAAAAACACAAATACTGTCCCCATTAGCCATTTTAGAGGCTTAGGTGGGTGGATCACTTGAGGTCAAGAGTTTGAAACCAGCCTGGCCAACATGGTGAAACCCTGTCTCTACTAAAAATACAAAAATTAGCTGGTCATCATGGCATGCACATGTAATCCCAGCTACTTGGGAGGCTGAGGCAGGAGACTTGCTTGAACCCGGGAGGCGGAGTTGTAGTGAGCCAAGATTGCGCCATGGCACTCCAGCCTGGGCAACATAGTGAGACTCTGTCTCAATAGAAAATAAAAACCAAAAAAAAAAAAAAAAAACCCTTGTTATGAAAATATACTTACTTTCTATACTTCTGTCATTCTCAATTTTTAAAAAATATTAGTTGAACTCCTAGAAAGAGTAAATTCCACATTGGTATGGCCAAATAGTCCTTATTTTTATGAATTTAATCTTTCTGTGAGAGCTACATTCTTTCTGATGAAGCCACTTTATTCTTTGACATGCAGGAAAAATAAAGTCTATGTAATTGCTGTGTTAGTAAAAGCTTGTGAAAGATTTCACAGAGTAAGAATTTCAAAGCTTAAAGAAAATTATGAAGGTTTGCTTGGCGTATGGCTTCCTTATCTTCAACAGAAGTACATCTTTGTCTTTATTTTTTCATCTCTGTATTTTTCAGATTAGTCAAACTCAGAGGTACCCACTGTATTTAATTTAATAACTTTTAAGGCTTTCCACTAATAACCTGCTTTTCCTACCCACCCTCCCCGAAAAGCCACTAAAAAAAGTGGTTGTTTCTTAATTCCTGAACTGTGCAGTACCAGTGCTGTCTGATTTGACTTTACAGAAAATGAGCGGTAGAGATTTGTTTTCAAAACCTTGCTTTTATTATAGAAATGGTGGAACATTTTTCACAGCAGACTGGGAGTCCACTAGGTGGAGTAGTTTTACAATTTATTTCAACACTTACTGTGGGTCTGAGGAAGTCTTTTTGTTTCCCTGGTTCATGCAGAATTCCACTCCAGGAGATCTGCTCCTAAAGAATGCTACATCTCTTTGATGTTCAAAAAGAAATAAAAGTACAATAGTGTAGCTTCTGTGGAAGCAGTTGTGGTTCAATAAAAGTGGGAAGGGTAATTATGTTTTATAGAACAGGCAGAGAGGAAAAGCCAATAAATGGTCATGATTTGAGCATAAGGAAAAAATTGGAGAGAATAATGTGACCATAATGATCTGTGCTAAGATAATGGTTAGCACGGTTTGCCCATGTGTTGGCTTTCTAGTGCTTAAAGACTGTCACTGGGGGCATAAGGTATAGGTAACGCAGAAGGTGAAGATGAGGTAAAAAATGAAAGAGAGAGAAGAGAGGAAGGAAAAGAGCATGGTTTCAAGACCATTTCCTCTTAGTGAACTGGGGAAATATAGAAGTACAGGGAGAAAATAATCTTAGTAGATAAAAATATAGGGAAACCAACTGAAAATTTTTCTTGTCACAGTCTTTATAACTTTATATTATCCATTCTCTAGCAGGAGATATGGACTAAGTTTTACATGTATGTAACTGCAATGTAAGACATAATTTGTGTTTTTTTCAATAGTTTTTGGATTTGTCATTTCTTCTACTTTAGGAACCTGAACTCCTTCATCAGAGCTCCTTTCTTTTCCTTATTCATTTATCTCAGCTTTATGTTGGTGGAGTGGGGCTTCCTACTGTTGTTTATGTGTGTAACTAGGTCTTGTGTTTCTGATTTCTCTTTTTTGGGATAATTTGCTTTCTATCAACCTTTTTTCCCCTAGTTTTAAATCTCTGGATTCTGTGTAAATAAGAATGGAATAAATTTTGGGAGAGGATTTTATTGATTTTAGCACCAAGAAAAATAAAATCATACACTTCTTTTTTAACTCCAATCTTACTACCTTTAGGAACATGATACTTAAATTTTAGGAAGACAAGTTTCCTTACCTTTAGGAATATGATACTGCAGTCTACCAGAAAGAGGAAATTAGCTGTTTTAAAAGGCTTTCACCAAAGGAGTTTCTACACATCTTTGATGTTTCATTTAGGGAATTCTTTCTTATATCTTATCTAAAGTCTACTTGTTATAACAAGTTTAAATTCTTTCCCATTGAAAAGCAGTTACTTAGCATCTGCTCTCTGGTACCTCATGTAGCGCATGGCCCAACATGGTAAGAGTCTGCAATACTCTGCAAAAATGTTGAAGAAACGTAAGTAATAAGTTTTGAGAGTTGTGGAGGATGTTGAGTAGCTGTGGGTTACATGTCTTGCCACTGTGAGGGCTGTCAAAGTCATCACTGTATTCTCATTTCTGCTTCTGCATATTCTCTTCAGCTTGAGAACCACTGGACCAATCCTCTCTGTGAAACTGTTTTTCTTGTAGCTTTTCATCTTTTTTTAAAGGCTGCAAACGGTTCCTTTCATCTTTCTTTGGAGGTTTTATTTTTCATCCTATTAATCATCTTTGAGTCTCTTCTGAATCCCTTCCAAGTCTTTTATTTTTCCCTCCATGTTCCTTTAGTTTAGAAGTACGAAACTGGACACAGTCCCTGAGAGTATCTGACTACTTTTGAGTATCCTGGGAAGAAGATTTCACACTCATGCAAGTGCCAGAGTCTACTTCATATAACCTTAGATGATACTTGCTTTCTAAAAATGTAGTCATGTGTTGCTGACTGGCTGTCAAATTTTTATCTCCTATGACCTTGATCTTTTCCTCTTAGGTTTATTTATAGTTTGTACATTCATCATCTTTTATTTATGGAGTCTATTTTTCTTGACTGGATATATATTGCTTCACACTGTCCTCATTGAAATTCATTGCATTTTTTTCTGATTACTTAACCACTTGCCCAATGTCATTTCCATTCCTGTCTTTCAGTGTGGCCCACCCATAGGCTTTATATATTGTCTGTGCTATTCAAGTCAGTAATACAAATGTTAAAAAAAGGAAGAAGGTAGAGAAGTGTCCTAGAAGCAATGGCAAAACACATTTGTTGATGTTTCTCAAAATTTACTTCAATCAGCAGCCAGACTGAGTAGTAGAAAGCTGTGTTCCCCTCCTTCTGTGTTTTTTATATGACTAGAATCTATTGCCCTCACCCTGAAAGTTTGGTGTCTGCATCTCCACACAGCTGTGCAGAAAAATAAAGCAATTCATCTTGCGTACTTCTGTCAGATTTCATCTTAATCATTGCCTTGTATATATCTCTCCCTGTTCATAACTTTCTACGGCTCTCCATCACCTGCTGAATTAAATATAAACTTTCTAGTGTGATATTCAAGGCACATTTTGGCCTGTGTCTCCCTTTCCAGCCTGATTGCCTGTGACTGTGTTTCATACCATATTTATTACTTATCATTCTCTAGATATCTCTTTCTTTGTCTTTTTCTTTTTCTTTTTTTTGTGAGAGTCTTGCTCTGTTGCCCAGGCTGGAGTGCAGTGGCACGATCTCACCTCACTGCAACCTCTGCCTCCTGGGTTGAAGCTATTCCCCTCAGCCTCCTGAGTAGCTAGGATTACAGTCAACTGACATCATACCTGGCTAATTTTTTGTATTTTTAGTACGGATGGGGTTTCACCATGTTGGCCACGATGGTCTCGAACTCCTGACCTCAAGTGATCCACCCACCTCGGCCTCCCAAAGTGTTGGGATTACATGTGTGAGCCACCACGCCTGGCCTTTTTCACTTTCTGAAGTCTTGGTTTGCATTGTTTGCTCTACTTAGCACATTCTGATTTCTGTTACCATTTAAGATCAATTTCTTTCATTTCTTTTCTTTATGGATTTTTCCAATTAAATATAATCTTGCCCTTCCACTGTCCCAAATCTTTATACACTTTTGGGTACTTTTGTCTCATGTTTTAGCTGTTTGTGTGCTTTTCTTATAGTCCTGGTAGACTGTATTTTGAGAACTGTTTTTTCCTCATCTTGGTAACTTTGATATACCTAGTATGTATTTGCATAAGAAATTGAATAGACTTAAATATTTTCTTACAGTATTTATAGGTACATGCCAGATAGATGAATTAGATCAGTCTTAGCACATTGTATGATATATTTGATTTAAATTCTAGGGTACACTCCTTATCTAGTTGCAGACTGGTAATCTTATATCTTTAGATAAGATATAATATAGATATATTAGATTAGATAAGATAAGATATAGATAATCATATCTTTAGATAAGATATAAGAAACAAAATTTGTGGATCAGCAGCTGGTCCACACTTTCAGTAACATTGTTATAATGTACTTTTTTCGCCTCTTAAAAAATTGTAGAAACACTTAAAGGTTTATAATGATTTGTTGTATTAGTTGTTAAACAAAATTGCTAAATTTAGCAGTTTCTTGATTACTTATTTAAAGTTGTACTCTAAATGCTCTGTTATAATTAACTTTTATTATTCTCTAGAAACTATCCAACTCTGGCCAATATTGAAAGGAAGAAAAAGTTAAAACTTGAAAAGGAAAAGAGAGGAGCAGTATTGACAACAACACAGTATGGGTAAGTTCCTTATGCTTCTGACAAATCAAAATCTTAAAATCTTTATGTACTCAGTTCTGAAATCTTTGCTTTTGTAACTTGCTTACTTAAAAAAAAATTATTTTTTTAACACCAATCTGATAGCACTGATAATTATATCTTAAAATAAGGATTACCCTATATTCATATGGTTTTCAAAAAATAAATAATTAAAAGACCTTTTGATCTTTGTCCCCCAGCTAATTAGTTTCCTTCCCAGAGGCAATCCATTTTATCCTTCCAGAGATACCTACTCCCCTGAGATTAGAAGCATGATAAGGATGTCCAATGTTACCACTTTTATAAATGAATTTAGCAAGGTTGCCAAATATATGTAAGATCAATATTTAAGAAATCAACTCTATTTCTATAAAGTAGCAACAAACAATTAAAAAGTGAAAATTTAAAAGATACAATTTAAAATAGCATCAAATGCCTGCTAATAAACCTAACAAAAGATTTGCAAGAATCTACACTCAAAACTATAAAACACTGCTCAGAAAAATTCAAGGCCTGTATAAATGGAGCAATATATAATATTCATGGACTGGAAAGCAATGTAATTATCTTAATTCTTCCCCAAATTGATTACAGTCAAAATTCCAGCCAGGTTTTTTTTGTTGTTATTTTTTTGGTGGAGGAGGAATAGGGGACATTGGTAAGCTTTAAAATTACAGCTGTGTCACTTAATGACAGGGGTACCTTCTGAGAAATGTATTGGGCAATTTTGTCATTATGAACATCATAGAGTGTAGTTCCACAAACTTAGAGAATACTGCCTACTACATACGTAGGCTGTGCAGTAAAGCCTATTGCTCTTAGGCTACTTCTCTGTACAATGTGTTACTGTATCCAGTTGTAACACAATGCTAAGTATTTGTGTATCTAAATATAGAAAAGTTTCTGTAAAAATACACCATTAAAGGTAAAAAAAAAAATGGTACACCTGAATGGGACACTTATTATGAATAGAACTTGTAGGACTGGAAGTTGCCCTGGGTGAGTCAGTGAGTGAAGGTGAGTGAATGTGAAGGCCTAGGATGCTACTGTACACTTCTGTAGACATTACAAACATTGTACCCATAGGCTACACTAAATTATTTTATAAAAGTAATTTTTTACTTTATGATGTTATGACATTACTAGGAATTATTTAGCTTCGCTATAATCTTATAGGACTACTGTCATATATGTGATCCATTGTTGACCAAAATGTCATTATGTGGCAGATGATTGCATGTGAAAATACAAAGGCTCTAGAACAGCAACTAAGAAAGCTAGAGTAATAATGATAATGTGGTGTTGGCCAGAGATAAGTAGGTAAATAGAACAGAATAGAGCCCACAAACAGATCCACTGAGAAACAATCACCTAACTTATGATAAATGTGGCAATATAATGCAGTGGAGAAGGGATCATGTTTTCAACAACCTATTCCTTTTAAACTTTTTATGTCTCTGTATTTAGAGTGTATCTCCTATATATTGTATAATTTTGTCTTTTTCTTGGTAATCCAAACTGAAATCTTTGCCTTTTAACTAGTGCTTAGTTCATTTACATTTAATGTAATTCCTAATATAGTTGGGTTTTTAATTTGTTCTTTGTTCTTTTCTTGCCTTCTTTTGCACGGTCTTTTTTTTTAGTATTCTATTTTCCTCTCAATTAGCTTTTTAGTTAAAATTATTCCTTAATCTCTCCATTTTATGTACATCTACATTTTTATTTACATTATGCCTTTTAAAACTATTTTTAGATGGTTGATTAAATAAACTTTTCAAATGACTGTCAAGTTGTGATATAACAGAGCTACTCCCTTGAAGGTAAAATAGAGTGCTAATACCAGATATACTACTTTCTCAATTAAATCTTAATAGATGTCATTACTGAAGGGTCTTCCCAACTTATTACTTATTAGTGAATACCTTAATAATGATCATTGAGAAGCTAGCTGTGGTCACATGCTGTAAGAGAAAAGATACAGGGAAGGCATCTGTGAATGGGAACCCAAGGAAAGTGGTACCTCTTCATTATCCTCATGGGGCCAGTGGGCCAGAGGCAGAAACTATACTTCTTTTCTTTGCAGTGACACTGTTGGGTTCTTAGTCTGACATCTGTGGATGGACATTGGAGACTGGTCCATGGCTTTCTGCAAAATTTGGACCATATGTATATATTAATTTTTATAATGAGATTCTCCAAGGGTTATTGTGACCCTAAAAGGATTAAAAATCTCTGAATTGCAGATATATAAATTAATCATGTTGGTTTAACAAATTATTTCAAAAATCTTTATGATAGTAAACTGCCATTTATTAAGAGCTTCATGTGATACCTTGCTCTGTGAAGTACTATATTTATATTATCTTAATTTTTTCCATGCCCCTGTGATTCCCATTCTGTTTAAAAGAGTAAACAGGTTTAGGTGTACAAATATTTATAACAGACACAGCCTGTAAATGACAAAATTGAGATTTAGATGCAGATTTCTAATTAATCTATTTACTGCAGCCTCCATTATTAAGGAAAAATAAAATTTGCCTGATAAATGGCAAACTGGCAAAGCCTGTCTATGAAAACTCAGTCCCACCAAAGAATACCTTGTGTTGTTGTCTACCATGAAGGAACTTTTTTTTAACTGTCTCCTGCACCTCCCACCCCACACAGTTTAAGTTAGAATATGCTCACTAAAATACTTGCTTTCTTTTTCTTTTCTTTTCCTTTTTTTTTTTTTTTTTTTTTTTTCTGGAGATGGAGTCTCTTGCTGTTGTTCAAGCTGGAGTGCAATGGCACGATCTTGGCTCACTGCAACCTCCACCTCCTGAGTTTAAACAATTCTCGTGCCTCAGCCTCCCGAGTAGCTGGGACTACAGGTGCCTGCTGCTACCATGCCTGACTTATTTTTTGTATTTTAATAGAGATGAGGTTTCACCATGTTCCCAGGGTGGTCTAGACCTCATGAGCGCAAGTGATCCACCCAGCTTGGTCTTCCAAAGTGCTGAAATTACAGGCATGAGTCACTGCGCCTGGCCGCTACTTGCTTTCTGTTTAAAAGTAGTTGTGGAGAGAGATCCAAGATGGCCGATTAGCAACAGCTCAGGATTGTAGCTCCCAGGAAAAGTGCAGAGAGCGAGTGGACGCCGCACTTTCAGACGAATTTTTGTTGCCCACGGACTGGGAGATTCCTGGCGGAAGAGCCCCACAGGTCACCAGCGCGACTCTTTTGGCCGGCGCGGCTGTTTTGCTGGTGCCCCGTTACGGCGCTTCTCAGTGTGGAGTATAGGGGACTGGGTGCCCTTTTAGTCGGGCTCGGCTGTCCCATCCCCACAAGGAAAACAGCAGTTGGAAGCACTGAGGACTGAGAGTTTCACAGCAAGCACAGCCAAACCCGGGAAGGTCCAGCTCTGTGGGGAACTGGCATCCGCCAAAGGAAAACTAAGAAACAGAAACACTTCATCACCGGGTGGAGAGAGATCCAAGATGGCCACGTAGCAGCAGCTCAGAATTGTCGCTCCCAGTGAAAGTGCAGAGAGCAAGTGGATGCCGCAATTTCGGACAAATTTTTGTTGCCCACAAACTGGGAGATTCCCAGCAGAGGAGCCACACAGGTCCCCACCGCGACTCTTTTGGCCAGCACGGCTGTTTTGCTGGTGCCCCAGCGCAGCCCTTCTCAGTGCGGAGTGTACAGGACTGGGTGCCCTTTTAGTCGGGCTCGGCTGGTCCCATTCACACAAAGAGAACAGCAATTGAAAGCGCTGAGGACTGAGAGTTTCACAGCAAGCACAGCCGAACCCAGGAAGACCTAGCTCTGTGGGGAAGGGGCGTCCACTGAAGGAAAATTAAGAAACAGACAAAACTTCATCGCCAACAATCCAGACGTCCACTCAGAGACCCAATCTGACAGTCGGCAATTACAAAGACGACAGGTGGATAAATCCACAAAAATGGGAAGAAACCAGTGCAAAAAGTCTGAGAACACTCAAAATCAGAATGCCTCTCCTCCTACAGGGGATCACAGCTCCTCATCAGCAAGAGAACAAGGCCTGACGGAGGATGAGTGTGATGAACTCACAGAATCAGGCTTCAGAAGGTGGATAATAAGAAACTTCTGTGAACTAAAAGAACATGTTCTAACCCAATGCAAAGAAACTAAGAACCTTGAAAGAAGATTTAACGAAATGCTAATGAGAATGGACAACTTAGAGAGGAATATAAGTGAATTGATGGAGCTGAAAAACACAAC
>PVKP010005932.1:0-86282 GCA_004027715.1 Plecturocebus donacophilus | reverse complement strand
ACGGGTCTTGCCCTCAGGAGAAAGCCAAAAGCTCCTGGGGGTTGACCAGCTGCACTTACTCTGGGTGGGCTCATCTGCTGAATTTGAGGAAGGAGGACGGACCCACTGGCAGGCCCACTGTGGCTGCCTGGCTAAACCAAGGCCTCTCATTGAGATTTGAAAAAAATATATTTTAATAGCCTTTGGGGGTATGAGTGGTGTTTTTTGTTACGTGAATGAGATTTTGTCAGTAATGGAACTGTTGCATTGATCTCCATCAGCCTGACTCAAGCTTCTGGAGTTCAGAACTCTGTAAGGGAAGAGAGAGCCTGTAGATCTGGCCTTGGGGGTCCCAACTCTGAGCTAGTGCTGTGATCTTTATTGTGACCATCATGTACCAGCATCCCGGGGATGGGGCTCTTACTGGGCATTTCTCCTCAGGCACAGGGACCAGTGCCAGTGACATCACCTGGGAGCTTGTGGAAATGCAGTGTCTCTGGCTGGACCCAGACCCTCTGAGTTAGAATCTGCATTTTAACAAGATCCGTCAGGGGATTCACAGGCATGTTACAGTGAGAGATGCACTGTAAATCTAGTGTTTTCCCATCATGAATTTGGCAACCTAACCTACTCCTTTTGGAAATCCTGAAACTACTTTAACATAAATATCTAGGAATAAATTGCTGGAAGGGGCAAATGCCTTAGGCAGCATAAGTTCCCACCTGAGTTTCTGCTTGAGGCACGTACATATTCATCTGGCCTTGGGCACAGAATACGAGCTGTTAGACCATGATGGACCGAGGCAAATATTTTTGGTTGTTGGCAAAATGCAAGCTAGCTCTTCCACAGTTGAGTGACCTCGTGGTGCCCTGCTTGGTTAGTGGCTTTTCTATATGAGGCCGCCTATGCTACTCTGATTCTGCAGTCTGACTTTGCAGCTACCATACCACACATACCATTTTCTCAGTCTGCAGGGCAGGCAAGTGTCCCCAGAGTTACTAACTGCAGTCACCAGAACAAACAGCACACTGCCACCAGTGAAACTGGAGGAGAAATGAGAAATCTAAGCCGTGAACAATCTGAGCTCAGAAACTGGAGGGCCCTCAGATGTTTCCTTGTGTTGCCTCCCTAGGTAGCTTCTTGGTGCTACCCAAGCTGTGGCCACATTTGTGCAAATCTCTGTGAGCTAGGAGTTGTTATCACAGCTATTTTCAAATGAGGATGAGATGGGCTCAAAGAGGCTAAGATGCCAGATCACGGTTTTTCAGCTGGTGAGCGGCCAGGACTGAGATACAGAAGTATCGGACTCAAGCTCTTATTCTCTTCCCCTGGGCCACAGTCCAGGCCACTTCCCACCCTGACTTTCATTAGCAAAAAAATGTTCTTTTCTAAATGTAGACTTCAGCACTCTCAAGATTGAAGGGCCTTGAGAATTTAGGTGGCAAATTTCTGGAGTACAGTATGTCCACACTATAGATATTATGAATGCTTTCCTTAGAAGCCCCCTCTGCTAAAGAGCTCAAATTGATAGATATCTTTTAAATGACGTTCATCCCTAAATTTTGGATTCTCCCAGATACCCACAGCACAGGACCAGGACTGTCCCCTGGGCCTCCCTAAAAGAGAGGTTTGAGGAGTGCAATTGTTGCCCACACAAGGGGAAGGACTGCTTATTCCTTTGTCTGGATGCTCTATTTCTAGTAATGCCACAAAAATCACAAAAGATAGTGTCTTCCAAAGCTGCATCAGTTGCAATGAGGTTTACAAAGTATTTCTTTATCTTGGCATACACCCTATCCCCAGTTTTGACTTTCCCAAAATGCTTCCTTTGTGTATGGAATCAAGGGGCCTGGGGGAAGTCATTTACCAGCTATTGCCTTGTTAACTGCACATTGTCACCTTCACATCATGGGTGCCTCACAGGGATTAAAAATCCACCCAAAGCTATTAATTGGCCTTATTCTATAATGACTCAGTAAATAAGTAGACTGTGCATGTGGAACTATGATTAACCTACTGTTAATTGGCCCCCCTGGCCTGGCCAAGTACAAAAGTCCCAACCTGTCCTTGGAAACTTGCCACTGCCTCATTCCATGGGATGGTCAGGAGCCAGGGCCTTCTAAAATGGGGAGGCCACAGGCGCAATCTCAGTTCCAACTACTGCTGGTGAAAGTGGGGCAGGAGGAATCCTCAGATACCAGCCAAGATCCCACATTTTCTAAATGGAAAATCTAGATTCTAACATGGGATTTACTTACTCAGAGCATGTGAACAGTCAGGCTTCCACGTCTGAGGAGGTCAGACAGAAGGTTTGAAAGTTCCCCCAGCACATTCAACGATAGAGGTAAAGAAAGCTGGGAAGCTGGAAAGAATCAGAATCCATGCCAAACTGTGTCCCAGATCCCTGGGCCTCTTAGACTGATTTAGGGAAGTGGTCCCCAACCTTTTTGGCACCAGGGCCACTTGCATGGAAGACAGTTTTTCCACCAATGGGTGTGGGGAGGGATGGTTTCAGGATGATTAAATAAACACATTACATTTATCATTAGATTCGCATAAAGAGCACACAACCTAGATCCCTCATACGTGCAGTTCACAATACGGTTTGTGCTCCTATGAGAATCTAATGCCGCCGCTGATCTGACAGGAGGTGGAGCTCAGCTTTGCTTATTGGCCTGATGCTCACCTCCTGCTGTGTAGCCCGGATCCTAACAGGCCACGGTCGGGTACCATTTGTGGCCCAGGGTTTGGGGACCCCTGGATTATGGGGACTGTGTCTATTTAAGCAAATCTTACAAGGTGAAAGGTGGCATCACTCTGTGTGTGTGTGCCTCAAAAAAAAGAAAAAAAGCTTCACTACTCTTTCAGCCTATAATTTTCAAGTCTGGATTTCCAGGCCTATATATGCAGGCTTGAGGGCTCATTCCAGACTCACCAAGGGGCTACATGTGTGAAAGGTCAACTGAAACTTCTAATCCCCTGGTGGTACGTGCTGACACATTCCTGTAACTGCCCACTTGCTCTGATTTATCATTTCTGAGCAGTCAATCCTCTACTCACTAAAACCCTGCAAACCCTCCCCATGTTTAGTGCAGTACTACTCACAATAGACAAGATATGGAATCAACCTAAATACCCATCTATTGACGAATGGATAAAGAAAATATATGAGATATATATAGATGGGTTCTTATATCTCACACATTTTCTTTATCTATATATATACATATATATATCCATATATATGTATATGCAATGGAATATTACTTGGCCATAAAAAGAATAAAATGTTGTCTTCTGCAGCAACACAGATGGATCTGGAGGACATTATGTCAAGTGAAATAAGCCAGGCATAGATAAATACCACATGTTCTCAGTCATATGTGGAAGCTAAAAAGAGTTCAGCTCATAGAACTAGAGAGTAGAGTTGTGGTTATTAGAGGGTGGGAAGGGTAGGGCAAGGGGAAGGATAGGGAAAGGTTTGTTAATGGGTAAGAGATTATAGCTAAATAGGAAGAATGGGTTCTCATGTTCTATAGCACTGTAGGGTGAATACTGTAACAATAATTTATTGTTTATTTTCAAGGTGAAAGAGAAGATTTCGAATGTTTCCAATACAAACAACTGGTAAATATTACAGGTGGTGGATATGCTAATTACCCTGATTTGATCATTACACATTGTATACATGTATCAAAATATCACTCTGTATCCCATAAGTATTTGTAATTGTTACATATTTTGATTAATTAAAAATAAAAGGAAAAAAATGGCAGATTTTCAGAAGAAGGAAATATCTCTTCTCTGAGGAATGCACTTCTTCAAGGATCTCCTTGGTCTTTACTTTGTATTCAGGTCTTAGGGGAGGTTCTTCATACTCTTGCCCATGAGAATCATCACTGTCCACAGATGCCCTGCTACTCCTGGAAATAGACTACCAGGTAAACCTGGTATCATCATGCCATAATTTCCACCTTCCCCTAACTGAGCTTTTTTTCTCTCTAGGGAATGTGGCTCGCTCTATCAGGATCTCTTTCCTATCCTTCACATAATTTAAAAACCCACTCGGGCAACATCTTTGACATTAGAGGAGATGCCAAAGTGAATAAGACTAGTTTTTGCTCACAGTCAAAGAATGGAGATAGACACTTAGAAAATGTGCTAGATGAAGGAGGTAAGCAAATGGCTAGTGGGAGCAGGGAAAATGAGCTATTAATTCCTCCAAGGTGATCAGATAAAAGAGGCATAAGGGAGCTGACTTTCAAGTTGGGCCTTGAGTGCTGAGTGGGAGTTCAGTAGGGGAGATGAGAATGGCAGTTCAAGTGGATGGAATAGCAAGAGCAAAGGCAGAAGACTGAAAGGTTTGTGCACAGAACAGACAGAAGTCCTGTACGGCAGGAGCACAGGGTGGGAGTATGTGGCAGGGGATGAGACTAATAGGCACATACAATTGAGTGTTTCCTCTTCTGGCCCTGCGTTTTGGTTAGTTATTGCTGCTCAACAAACTACCCCAAAACTTGGTGAATTAAAACAGCCGCCCTTTTATTACATCTCACAGTTCAATGGGTTATGAATACCAGGCAAGGCTCAGCTGGGTGTTTCTTCTGATCAACATAGATCACTCAGTGGTATTCAGGTGGTGAATGGGCTGGTATGGTAACTGCTCCCCCCACACCCCCTCATCCACCCTCCAGTTTCACTCACATGTCTGATGCTTTGACAGGGATGGCTGGAAGGCTAGCCTCAGTTTTCCTTGTCAACCAGAATACCTCCACATGGCCTCAATAGCATGGCAACCTCCGGGTGGTTGGATTTCTTCTTTTTCTTTTTTTTTTTTTGAGACGGAGTCTCACTCTGTCACCCAGACTGGAGTGCAGTGGTGTGATCTCGGCTCACCACAACCTCCTCCTCCCAGGTTCAAGTGATTGTCCTGCTTTAGCCTCTCCAGTAGCTAGGATTACAGGCAACTGCTACCATGCCTGGCTAATTTTTTTATTTTTTAGTAGATATGAGGGTTCACTATGTTGGCCAGGCTAGTCTCGAACTCCTGACCTCAGGTGATCCACCCATCTCAGCCCCCGAAAGTGCTGGGATTATAGGCGCGAGCCTCTGTGTCTGGCCATGGTTGGATTTCTTACGTGGCAGCTCAGAGCTCCAAGGGCAAGTGTTCCAGTGACCCAAATGGAAGATGCACAGCCTTTTATGACTGAACTTCTGAGGCCATACAGGATGATCTCCCCAGTTCTTCTGGTTGGAGCAATCAGAAACCCACTGAGATTCAAGGACTTCACCCTTTGAATCACTTCAACCCTTGATACTCCTCACCCCAAATGAGAGGAGTGTTAAAGAATTTGCAGCCTTGTTTTAAAACCTCCACAGCTGCCTCACCAGAATCAGCCAGCCATGAAAGGGTTCAAAGCTTTCCTGGTTCTTGCCTCTCTACTTTGTGGATCAAAAATCCAGTGAGCTAAACCAGAAGCTGATTCATTTCAAGAAGTCTGCTCTTAGAGAGAAGACTAAAGGAGCCACAAAGCATGCCCCCATCCTTACTATACCTGTACACATCTCATTTCCTGGTGGCCAGAAAATAAAGTGGTGATTAACGTTTACAGCATCCTTCAAGAACCACTGGAAAGGATACAGGGAGGTGTCTCACTGTAGGGAAATGTCTTGCCCTGTGAATCTGTCATTGACTCTCTGAGGAATGTTGGACAAGTCCATTTTCCTGTCTAGGTTTTATTTCTGTATCTCTGTAGTGGTGAGGATTCCTATGATATATTTAGAGAAGCAAATAAAACCTGCAGTATATGGCTCAGAGTGTGTAATATCCATCTACTGTGATACAGAGGCTCCAGAGGTATGATGCTTGCTTCTGCTCAAAATGCTCATACTTTATTATGCTGTTTGCATTCTCATTAGTAATTTTCACAGTTTTCCTGCCTCTCTTTTGCTATCTCTCCTTCCAATGCTTGTCAGTATGTCTTTCAGGCTTCCTCTGAGAATATTCCTTCCCTATAGCTCCCTTAAATGCAAGCTGAGGTTGTTTATTCCTCATGCATCTCCGGGTCTAGAAATGGCATTGCTGTCCTTTTTGCTTCAGACCCTGACTCCTCCATCTTTGCTGAAAAACAAAACAAAGCAAAATAACAAAGAAATTTCTATTTATTTGAGTCCCATGTAATCGAGGTATAACACAGTCTCTCCTTTCTTACTTTTCTAATCTACAGATCTCTTTCTAATCTCCGAGCCACAGTACTCCTGTTTATTTAGTAATTGGCACCTGGCTCATAGTGTTCTGCTGCACCTTAAGCTCCACCATCATTTTGGATGACTTCAGCATCCACGTATGTGGCTAATTCATCCAACTCCCTAGTTTTTCAGTTCCTTAATCCCCTTATTTCCAAAGAACCCCTTTTCACTTTATCTCAGCCACCTACTTGCACAGTCACACTGTAGACTTTGTTATTTCCTGTTATTGTCTGACCTCCAGAACCAGGGCTTCAAGCATCCTACTCTTTGACAACAAACTTCCTTCCTTCTGAATTGCTTGCTCTACTTTTCAGCATGATCATTCTTCACAATCTTGGGACTCACAAACCATTGACTCTTTTGTTTTCAATTTGTCAACCCTTTTCTTTCTCTGCCTGACCCTTTTCCCTATTTGAATTGCTTGGCTCATCCGTTTACACCATTGTCAATGCCTGCCTAAACTCTCTTGCTTCTCAATGTTTGTCACTCCAACTCTGCATAAACTAAAAAAGTCTGTTTTCTCTGTGCCTGAGACTCAGCAGCTGAATAATGCTGGCAAAAGTTGCATTTAAAGTTATTTTGGTCGGGCGTGGTGGTTGATGCCTGTAATCCCCAAGACTTTGGGAGGCTGAGGCATGTGTATCACCTGAGATCAGAAGTTCAAAAATCACCTGCCCAACATGGTGAAACTCTGTCTCTACTAAGAATACAAAAATTAGCTGGATGTGGCACAGGATGCCTGTAATCCCAGCTACTTGGGAGTCTAAGTCAGGAGAATCACTTGAACCTGGGAGGCGGAGGTTGCAGTGAGCTGAGATCGCACTATTGCACTCCAGGCTGAGTGACAAGAGAGAAACTCTATCTCAAGAGAGAAAGAGAGAAGAGAAAGAGAGAAAGAAAGAAAAGAGAAAGTTTATTTCATTCAAAATGCATGATTATTAACTTCAAACAGTTCTCCAACACTGTGTGGAAAATATCCAGCATACCTCTGATCAACTTATCCTCTCATTCATCCACAACAATTATTAATACCTTATCTACCAACCTGAACTCTTTAAATCTCTCCTCTAACTCCATCTCACTCACAGAATAGGACCTCACTCCCTAGTTTACACACATAAACAAAGTAGAAACCATCAGAAAAAAAAAATTTCCCTGTGTTGTGGATATCAAACCTATAAAGCTGCCTATGTCCACACCATCTTTACTTGTTTCCTTTATATATGTTAGAGGAAGTGACCATCCTTTCGTATCGGTGGAATCCCTCCCCAGGGCATCACTCCCCTTCAGCTCAGACAATACACAACTGAGCCGAAAACTGTAAAAGGATGCTCAATACTCTTTTCCAGGGAAATGCCTATCAAAATCACAATGAGATACCATGTCACATTCGTTAGAATGGCTAAAATAAAAAACTTGCCTATTTTTAACTCCAGCCACCCTCACAAAGTAGATAAGTACCTTTAAAAGTTTCTTGCAAAGAAACAGCAGATTGAAGATAACACCAACAATGCTAGCATAAATGAATGACAAGAAAATGACATGGCTGACACTTCAACCAATCTGGGAACAAACCTTTTATAAGCTGCATGACAAAGCAATCAGATGTGACAAAAATGTATAAAAAGTTGATATTTTCAAGATAATATGAAATATTTCATCACTATTTGTTAATGATGAACCTTGCAATAAGTGTATATTATACTTTGAGAAATTAGCAGATTTCAGGGTAAATCCATCAGAATTTATAAGATATTAATAGGTATTATTTAGCTCATCTTTGTATTATCTTTTTTAGAATTCAAAAAGGATATAAATAAATATTCATATATTTGTGATAAATGACCAAAAACATTTAACTGATGGGATGAGCAATGACAAAAATATGAAAACTACCATTTTAGAGTGTAGACTTGAACTTATGTCCCATCTGAAACCGTTACTAACTGGTTGACGTAGAACAAGTTACTTAGTCACGTACTTGGTTCCTCATCTGAAAACTGGGAATATTGATAACAGCTACCTCATGGAGTTATTACAAGAGTTAAATGGTATAATATACATGAAATAGTACAGTGACTGCATGTAGTACATAATATCACAGCGGTGATAATGATGATGAATTCTTGGCAGAGTTGGGGGGTAGCAGAGGGGGATTTTAATCCAACACGATTACACACTAGAATCAAATATGAAACCTGACTCTCATGTGGCCCCAAGGAATGTATGGTATCATTGCCACCCTCAGCCTTCTGTTTGCTACATTGTTGTCATCTTCTTTAAAGTTCTTCCTTCTCTCTCCAAAGTCCTCCATCAGTTCTAGGGTTTCCAGACTTCATTTTTTTCTGGCTCATCAGAGTAAAGAGAAACACCTGTTACTTTACCATGCCAAGAATTTTAATTCTTGTTGATCTCATCTCTTCCACCTGCTTTGTGCTCACTGGCTCTGCCTTTCGTGGCCACGTGGACCTAATAAGATGATTTTATACACAAAGGATCTTTTTTTCTAATAAAATTCAGCTTTCCTCCAGGGCCAACACAAAACCTCAGCCAGCTCTTAATATAACAATTGTTTTCCTCCCACCACAAATGAACAAATGAATAACTGAATGAAGGAGCCATCCTCTCTCCTGCTGAAAGACCTCAGGGTTTGCTTTCCAATCAAATAGGCAGCCTGCTCTGTTATCTCCCACGTCCCTTAGGAGCTGCCCTTCATTCTGCCACTCCAGGCTAATTTGACTTCCTTAAACTCTCGCCATGTCGCTCAGGGCATTTGCACTAGTGCTGAGGGTGGTAGAGAAGTTGAGGGGAGGTAGCAATAGAGATTGTCCATTTTAAGAGAAGAAAGTAGCTGGATGTAGCAACATGAGCTGTAGTTAACTTTTCTGGGTTTTAATTTTATCTGTAAAACAAGGAGATAGAACTAGATTAGAGAGGGGACCTTGTAAACCACACATGGGAGTGCTTTAAATCCCCTTAGTGTGGAGAGACAGGAGAAGAACTAAACACTACTGAATCTGATTAGCTAAGAATAAACTAGACACAGGAAGGTTTTGCCACTTAAAATTGGCCACCCACAGTGGTTATCCTTAGATGAAGAGATTAGTTGTTATTTTCATCTTTTATATTTTTATACATTTTAAAACTTAAATAATGAGTAAATGCTAATTTTCTAATCAGTTATCATATAATGTCAAGTAAAAAAAACTCATGATGCGACCTTGTAAATACAGTCTGATCTCATTTTTGTATAAACATTTTTATATGTATATAAAAAAATGCCTTGCAACAGTGTTTTTATCTGAGTGGTGAGATTGCAGCGATTTTTATTTTTCTCTATATGTTTTGATATGTTATAGATTTTATACAATAAGCACAATTTTTTAACCAGAGAAAATGAAAACATTTAAAAACTCAATTTAAAAGGCCCTGTTTTGCTACTGAGATGGTAGCAAAATGGACTCCAGTCTTGCCCCACCCTCTTTTCAGCAGTTAACTCAGATCCAATATCTTCCTTTGTAAAGTTTGATTTTGATAGTATTTTTCCCCTCAGCCCTGGGACCAATGGAGCCTACCAGGCATGCGTTTATGCTACATGTTTATAGTGTCTTGGAGAAGTCCCATGAGTGCACATACACACCCCTTACTGCCTTTTTTAAAGCTTACCCAGGTACACCACAGGACAAGACACTGTATCAGGATAAAGTTGGTTTTTGCTGCAGACATAATGGGCCAAGATTCAGCCATTCTGGTACCAGGGCCAGCCCTGAGGCTATCACCAGCCATCCAAGTGTGCTTCTGTCTGGCAAGGCTCTAACTCTGTCAATTCTGTAGCAGCTGTAGCACCAAAGGAGGCAGACATTCTAGCACTCACATAGTGCCTCCCACTCGACAACACCTTCTGAGTGGGTGCTAAGAGCCTTACCTGCAAGCTTTACAGAACTGGAGAAGGAAGGTCTCAGATCTTGGTACAGTCCTTAATGTCATGACATCCCTCACCTTTTTCTCCTTTGGCACTCTGGGCTGATGCTAAAGCTGATGCAACTTGTAGAAAGCTTGGGATGCCACCATGGCTCTCAACTGACTCTGATTCACATGTAAATTGCGACATTACTTATGCCTGGCTTCACTCTCACGAATAGTGACTATACTTCTACTTTACTCAGAAAAATAGAAGTAGTCAGAAGATAATTTCTATATACTATCCTCTGTATACTACCCTCATTATATCTACTTCCCACAACTAAGTGTACCTATATATTCTGTCTTATCCTTATTACTATAAACTAAATCCCCATGATTCTACCTAAAGTTTGTCTTTGTATTCCACAGTAGATCAATTTCTCTCTCTTGCACCACAAAATCTTCACTCTTAACCTCTTCTTTCCCCCCAATATGCAAACATGTGGTTATTTTTTCTCGATAAACAAACCATTCTCTTCACCCACTTCTCCTGCCACGTGCTGCCTTACTTCTATACTGTCTTTAGTGTTGTCTGTACTCATTGTCTACAAAACTTAAATTTCCTCATCTCCAGCTTTCTCTTGCACCTACTCCAATCAGTCCTTGATCCTTCCTCACCACCACACACACACACACACACACACACACACACACACACACACACGCACTCCATTGGAATTGCTCTTGAAGAGGTCAATAATAACCTTTATATAACTACAACTATTAAGTCTCGATATTTATCTTACATGAACTATCAAAAGCAATTGTCATTGTCAATTATAGCCTCTTTCTTGATATACTTTTCTCACTTGGTTTCCAAGTTAACATGTAATCTTGGTTTTACTACTACTGCAGTGATAGCTCAGCCTCCTTTTCTTATTCTTACTCTTTGGCATGAATTTTTGTTGTTGGGGTGATCCAGAAAATAGTTTCTGAACCACTTCTATCTACACTCACTTCCAGTCTCTGGGCTTTAAATATCTATATACCAGTAACTTTCATATTTATATCTTTAGCTCAATCTTCTCTTACAAACTACACACCGATATATCCAAATTCAATTTAACATCTACACTTGGAGAATTAAGACACAATTCAAATCAAATACGTCCAAAACTGAACTTCTGTTTAACTCTCAAAATTTGCTCCATCCACAGCCCTCCCTATGTTAGTTGATGGGAATTTCAAACTGCAAGTTGCTCAAGCCAAAGACCTTAGCATTATACTTGTTCTTTTTCTTTCATATATCATCTATCAATAAATGCTGTTGCAAATGACTTTAAAATATATCCAGAATCCAGTGATTTCTTAACATCTATACTGCTACCATCTTAGACCAAGCCATCATCATCCCTCCTTGCTGTTCTCTCTGATGCCACTCTGCCCTCCTATAGTCCATGATAGCAGTCAAAATGATCTTTTGAAAAAGTAAGTTGTAGCTGTCAGCTATACTAGAGTAACTGGTACTAGACAAGCAGTTCAGTTACTAACAACCATAAAACTGTACAAAATATATGAGAATTGTTTTCAGGCATTAGACAACAGGAAGCACATGACTCTGACAAAGAAAGCCCACAAGGTATGCCTCAGATTCACGTCCTTGAGTGAGGCCTACTCTAACCCCACCAAAACCAGCTCTCAAACTAAGCCTTGACGAGTTCTAGAGGGTAGAAAGTGTTTGAAGGCTGAGTTCTAAGTGAGATGGGCATGTAAAACACCTTTGCCTTTCACAGATCCCCCTAAACACGGAATAAAGCCAAGCCAAATAAATTCAAGATGACCAACCAGATCACACAGAACAAAAATTAACTCTCTCCAGAGAAATATAACAGAATTTAGAGACTCAAAAATGTATCATTTACAATGCTTATTATACAATCAAAATTTACTAAATATAAAAAGTAAATGGAAAAATGTGACTCATAATCAAGAAAAAAAGCAATCAATACAAAATGATTCAGACAGGTCAGAAATTGGATTTAGCAGATAGCAGTAAAGTAGTAATTAAAAATCTATTCAAAGAATTTAAAAAATGAGATCTTAAGCAGTGAATAAATAAAAATAGCATAAAAATAAGAAAAAGAAAAAGAAATAAAAGAAAATTCTAGAACTGAAAAGTACAATGATTGAAATACATAATATACAGGTAAAGTATCTTTAATCCAAAAATCTGAACTCCAAAATGCTCCAAAATCCAAAACACTTTGAGCAACAACATGATGCTCAAAATTCAGATTTAGGATTTTCCTATTAGGGATGCTTAACTGATAAGAATAATGCAAATATTTTGACATTTTTTTTAAAGTCAAAATCCAAAACACCTGTAGCCCCAAGCATTTCAGATAAGAAATACAAAATTTGTATTATGTACAATATATACATATACGTATTAATTTATTTTAATTTTTCATTATACAAACTAATGGGGCACATGTGAAATATTATTAATATATTATTAATAATGGGGCACATGTGAAATATTATTACATGTGTATAATGCATAATGATCAATCAGGGTATTTAGGGTGTCCATTAGTCAAATACAATACATTTTTGTTAAGTATAGTCACCCTACTTTGCTATCTAACATAGAATTTTTTCCTACTATCTTTATGTTTCTACTCTTTAACCCACTTCTCTTCATCCTTCCCCCACCCATCCTTCTCAGTCTCTGTTATCTATCTTGCCACTTTCTAACTCTATGACATTAAGCTTTTCAGTTCTCACATATAAGTGAGAACATGAAATATTTCTCTTTCTGTACTTGGCTTATTGGACTTAAGGTAATGACCTCCAGTTCCATCTATGTTGCTGCGAATGGTAAACTTTCATTCTTTATATGGCCAAATAACATTCCACTATGTATATGTACCACATTTACTTTATCCATTCATTCATTGATGGACACTTAGGTTGATTTTGTATCTTTGTTATTGTAAACAGTGCTGCAATAAACATGTGAGTTCAGGTATCCCTTTGATACAATGATTTATTTTCTTTGGGGTAGATACCTAATAGTGGGATTGTTGGATCCAATAATAATTTTACTTTAATTTCTTTGAGAAAATAAAAACCTTATGTACCACAAAAGAAATATTCCACTACTAGATATCTAGAAGTTGTACTAATTTACATTATCACCAACAGTATATAAGCATTCCCTTTTCTTCATGACCTTGCCAACATATTATTTTTTGTAATTTTAATTGTAGCTATTCTGACTGTGGTAAGATGATATCTCATTGTGGTTTTGACTTTCATTTCTCTGATTATTAGTGATGTTAAGCACTTTTTAATATACTTGTTGATCATTTACATGTTTTCTGTTAAGAAATGCCTATTCATGTCCTTTGTCCACTACTTAGTGGAATTATTTGTTTTTATCTCATTTAAGTGTTTCAGTTTCTTGTGTATTCAGGATATTAGTCTTTTGTCAGATGAATAGTTTTCAAATGTTTTCTCTCATTTACAAGTTGTCTCTTCACTCTATTGTTTATTTCTTTGTGGTACAGAAGCTTTTTAGTTTATTTAAGTCACGTTTGTCTATTTTCATTTTTGTTGCCTGTGTTTTTGAGGCCTTAGTCACAAATTATTTGCCTAGACCAATGTCCAGGAAAATTTTCCCTGAGTTTTCTTATAGCATTTTTATAGTTTCAAGTCTTATGTTTAGGTCTTTAAGCCCTTTTGTGTTGATTTTTATATATAGTGAGAGATGAGAGCTCAGTTTCATTTTCATTCTTCTGCATGTGGTTATCAAATTTTTCCCAGCACCATTTATAAAAAAGAGTGTCCTTTACCCAGTGCAAGTTCTTCTCAGCTTTGCTGAAGATTGTGTTGCTATAAATATATGTCTTTATTGCTATAAATATGGATTCTCTATTTTGTTTTATTGATCTATTTTATACCAATGCCACGCTATTTTGCTTACTATATCCTTGTAATACATTTTAAAGTCAGGTAATGTGATGCCTCCAGGTTTGTTCATTTTGTTTAGAATTCCTTTGGCTATTTAGACTCTTTTTTTTTATAGTACATGAATTTTAGGATTTTTTTTCTAGTTTTGTGAAGAATGTAATTGGTATGATAGTAATGGCTTGAATCTATAGATTGTTTTAGGCTATATGGTCATCTTAATGATATTATTTTTTCTGATCCATGAGTATGGGATTTTTTTTCCATTTGTTTATATCATCTTCAATTTCTTTCATGAGTGCTTTGCAGTTTTCCCTGTACAGATCCCCCTTCTCCTTGGTTAAATTTATTCCTAAATATTTTATGTTTTGTAGCCATTGTAAATTGAATGGCTTTCTTGATTTCTTTCTCAGCTAGATCCCTACTGGTATATAGAAATGCTACTTATTTTGTATGTTGATTTTGTATCCTGCAACTTGACATAATTCATTTATCAAACTAAGAGTGTTTTTGGAGAGTCTTTAGGCTTTTTAGATATCAGATCATATCGTCAGCAAAGAAAAACAATTTGCCTTTCTATTTTCTAATTTGGATGCTTTTTATTTTTATTTTTTCTCCTGTCTATTGTTCTGACTAGCAATTCCAGTACTATGTAAAATAAGAGTAGGCATCCTTGACTAGTTTCAGTTCTTAGAGGAAGGACTTTCAACGTTTCCCCATTCAGTATAACGTTAACTGTGGGTTTGTCATGTGTGGTCTTGGTTCTGTTGAGGTATGTTTCTTCTATACCTATCTTGTTGAGAGTTTTTAGCCTAAAGTGATGATGAATTTTATCAAGAGCTTTTCCTTTATCTATTGAGATGATCATATAGTTTTTGTCCCTCATTTGGTTGGTGCAACGTAGTACATTTATTGATTTGCATACTTTGGACCATCCTTGCATCCTTGATATTAATCTCACTTGAGTGTGGTGTATTACCTTTTTGACATATTGTTGGATTCAGTTTGTTAATATTTTGTTGAGGATTTTCGCATCTTGGTTAATTAGAGAAATTAGCCTATAGTTTTCTTTTTCTATTGTGTCCTTGATGGCCTTTCTTCAAGAATAAGTTAGAAATAATTCCTTCCTCTTTGATTTTTTGAAATAGTTGCACGAAGCTTGGTGTAGTTCTTCTTCGTATGTTTAGTAAAATTTGGCTGTAAATCCATCTGATCCTGGGCTTTTCTTTCTTGGAAGACTTTTTATGAGTGATTCAATCTTGCTACTTGTTACTGTTGTATTCAGGTTTTCTATTTCTTCCTAATTCAGTCTTGGTAAGTTTTACATTTTCAGGAATTTATCCGTTTCCTCTATGTTGTCTAGTTTGTTGTATATTGTCATGCATAATAGTCTCTGATGATAATTTTGTGTTTCTGAAGTATCAGTTATAATTATCTCTTTTTTATTTATGATTTTTCTTATTTTGGTCTTCTCTCTTCGTGGCTGGTCTAGCTAGTGGTTTATCAATTTTGTTTATCTTTTTGAAGAAACAACTTTTTATGTCTTATCATTAGTATTGCTTTTTAGTCTTTATTTCATTTGATTTTGCTCTGACTTTTGTTATTTCTTGTTTTCTGCTGATTTATAGCATGGTTTGTTCTTGCTTTGCTACTTCCTTAAGGTGCATTGTCAGACTGTTGATTTGTAATCCTTCCACCTTTTTGATATAGGCATTTATTGTTATAAATGTCCTTCTTAGCACAGCTTTTGCTGTTTCCTATAGGTTTTGTTATGTTGTATTTCCATTTTCATTTGTTTTGATATTTTTGTATTTCCATTTTTGTTTGCTTCAAGAAATACTTGATTTTCATCTTAGTATCTTCATTGATCCAGTGGTCATTCAGGAGCATTTGTTTAATTTCCATATATTTGTGTAGTTCTTCTTGGTATTGATTTCTAGTTTTATTCCATTGTGGTCTGAAAAGATATTTGATATAATTTTGATTTTTAAAAATTTATTGAGAAATGTTTGGTGGTTTGACATATGGTCTATCCTGAAGATTGTTTCACGTGCTGATGCAAAGAATGTATATTCTGTAGTTGTTGAATAAAATGTTCTGTAAATATATGTTAGGTCCATTTGGTCTAAAGTCCAGCATAAAACTTATTTTAGAAATGTATTTTCTGTATAGATGATATGTCTAATGTTGCAGATGGAGAGGAGGGACCCCATTCTCTACACATGAGCCCAAGCACAGAGGCTGTTCTACCAGAGGAAGAGGATTTTGCTATGCTTGCAGTGCTGAGTACAGAGATTGTTCCACTGCTGGGGCAGGGTCACTTCCCACAGCCCTCAACAAGGAGCTCTCATGGTATGAAAAGTTAATACTTTGGTTTCTTTTGTCCCAGGGGCACCCTTTTTGCTGCACTGCACTGACCTTTCCCTGGGGAGTAGTACACCTTGTGGGCTAGAGTACTAGGGACTCCACAGAACTTTTGGGTCCAGCTAGCACTGTGCCACTTCAGCCCTTCAGGTGGATAATGGGGAATGTTAGTGATTAGAGGTTAACACAATTGAAAAATTCAGAGTAAGACTAATCAAGAAAAAAGAGAAAATATAAAATTTTAATAACAATAATGAAAAAGAGGTTATCACTAAAATTTCTACATACTTTAAAATTATAAGAAGCAAATATTATAAACAACTTTATGCCAATTAATTTTATAACATAGGTCAAATGGACACATTTATGGAAAATAAAATTTACGAAAACTGATGTAAAATGGTATATACAAGCTTAACAACACAAATCTCTTAGACAATTTTAATTTATATATTTTTTAAACTGCACACAAATTAAAGTACAGGCTTCAATAATTTTGATGGTGTATTCTCTCAAACTTTAGATAAGAAATAAAACCAATCATATACAAATCTTTTCAGAAAACAGGAGGTGGAACACGTCCTAAGTCATTTCGTAAGGGCAGCAAAATTTTTTAAGAAATAAAAAATTATAGATCAACATTATTCATGATTATGAATGCAAAAAATTCACAATAAAATACTAGCAAGTTGAATCCAACAATATTTTAAATGTTAACACACCATGCCCAGGTAAAGTTTATATGAATGCAAAGCTGATTTAACATTCAAAAAGCAATCATTATATTTTAACAAGTTAAAAGAATAAAGAAGAAAAATCATATGGTTAAGCATTTGACAAAAATCAGCATTCATTCCTTATAAAACCTTCTAGGAAATAAAGAATAGACAGAAACATTCTCAATCTGATAAAATATATGAATGTTCTCCCCCTAGGATCAGAAACAAGGCTAGGATATTCACTCATACCATTTCCACTTAATATTGTACTGGAGGTCATAGCCAGAGGAATAGAACAAGAAGAAATTAAAAGCAAACAGGTTAGAAAGGGAAATGGAAAAATATCTTTATTCACAGAGAATATAACTCCACAAAGAAAATTCTAAGAAGAATTCAAAGAAAATTTTCTCTCTCACCAACCACACACACACACACACGCACACACACACACACACACACACACACATATGCACACACATCCTAATAGAATTTGTAAATAGGTAAATAAATTTAACAAAAGGCCATGATACAAGGTCAATATGCAAATAGCAATTACATTTCTATATTCTAGCATTAAGCAATTGGAAATAAATAACAAATATGTTTAACAATAGCATCACAATATAAACCACCTAGGAGTAAATATAATAAAAGTTACGATAAACTCCCACACTTAAAACATTTCTAAAAGAAATTTAAGAAGATTAAATACGAGGAAATAGCATACTGCTGGAATGGAAATACAATATTGTTAAGCTGTCCATTCTCCCAAATTAACTCTACATTTAATGCTATTCTAATCAAAATTATAGTAGATAATTAAAATTATAGAAATCCGTTCCTAAATCTTCATGGAAATGCAAAGGTACTAGAAAAGGTAAAAACATTTTGTAGAAGTGGAACAGAGTAAAGGACTTCCACTACCTGATTTTGAGATTTAAAATAAAGTTGCAGCAAAGCAGCAGTGTGATATTGGTGTAATACTTGGACATAAAAATCACTGGAACAGAAAAGAGAGTTCAGAAAGAACCTGTGCATATAAATTTAATTGACGTTAGGTCAATGTCTTAGTCCCTTTGGGCTGCTGTAACAAAATGCCATACACAAGTAGCTTATAAAGAACAGAAGTTTATAAGGCTGAGAAGTCCAAGATCGTGGAGCAGGTAGGCTCAGTGTCTGGTGAGGGCCTCCTTCTCATAGATGCCACCTTCTTAACACATCCTTACATGGTAGAAGGGGCAAGGCAGTTCTCTGGAAAGCTCTTTTATAAGGACACTAATCCCATTCATGAGGGCTCCATTCTCAAGATCTAATTATCTCCAAAGCGCCCCACCTCCTAATACCTCCTTGAAGGTTAGTCATCAACACATTAATTTTGGGGAGCATACAAACATTCAGACCATTATAAAGAAATCAATTCAACGATGAAAGAAAGTCTTTTTAATAAATGGTACTAGAAGTGGTACTTTCTATACTAGAGTAGTATAGGGGGAAAAATGAATATTAATCCCTACTTCATACTATACACAACATTTTAATTTAAAATTGAGCATAAACCTCAATGTAGAAGGTAAAACTGTGTAACTTCTACATAGAAACAGAAAATTCCCATAATCTTGGGGTAGAGAAATATTTCTTCTCCACGGCATAAAAATCACTAACCATAAAAGGAGAAAAATGATAAATTGTGCTTTCTTAAAATTAAAAGCCCCCACAAAGAAAAATAAAGTTGGAGGTCTTATACTACTAGATTTTAAGATCTACTTTCAAATCAAGACAGTGTAGAAATGCCATAAAGATAGACACATAGATCAATGAAACAGAATTGAGAAGCCAGAAATAGACCCATCCACAGTCATTTGATTTTCGCAAAGATTTCCAAGCAATACAAGGGGGCAACAAACAAACAAAGAAACAAAACCATTTGAACATATGGTGCATAATTTTAAAGAAAAATTAACTCACGATAAATTACATACCTAAATATAAAAGCTTACAATCCTAAAGCTTTTAAAGAAAAATGAAGAATGTCTTTAAGAACTGGAGGTAAGCAAAAGTTTCTTAAGCCACAGAAAGCACTAATCATAAATAAAAAATAAAGTGAACTTAAAATCAAAATTTCTGTTTAATAAGACACTTATTTCTGCTCATAATTAATAAAATGAATGGCAAATCATAGATTGTAAGAAAGTATTCCCAAAACATACCGTACAAAATACTGTTTTTCGGAATATATATGTACTCTCCTGCAGCTCAGTAAGAAAAAGACATTAAAAGTTAGCAAAATATGTGTACAAACCATTTACAAGAGACCAGGCATGATGGCTCATGCCTGTAATCTCAGCACTTTGGAAGGCCGACGTGAGGATAGCTTGAACTCAGGAGTTACAGACCAGCCTTGGCAACATAATGAGACTGCTAAAATTTAAAAAAAAAAATAGCAAGTCATTGTGGCATATGCCTATAGTCCCAGCTGCTTGGGGGACTGAGGTTGGATGATTGCTTCAGCCTAGGATGTCAAGGCAGCAGTCAACCCTATTCATGCCACTGTACTCCAGCCGAGGTGACAGACCAAGACCCTGTCTTAAAAAAAATTCACAAGAGAAATATATAAATGGCTAAAAACACATGAAAAACTATTCAACATCAGTAGCTATCAAGAAAATGCAAAATTAAACCAAAAGGAAATACCACTCGACACACATCAAAATGGTTAAAGTTTTAAAAGACTAAGGAAAAATTGGTGCTATTACACATTGTTGGTTAAAAGGTAAAATGCTACAACCACTTTGGGACAGATCTAGAAGCTTCTTATAACTAAACATTTTCCTACCGTATGACCCAGATATTCTACTTCTAAGGATTTATCCAAGAGAAATGAAAAAAAAAATGTGTTCACAAACAGACTTGTAGAAAAATATTCATGTCACCTTTATTCATAATAGCCAAACACTAGAAAAACAAACAAACAAGACCGAAGTCCTTCAATACAGGCGTCCCCAGTACAGGGTACCAGTCTGTGGCCACTTAGGAACCAGGCCACACAGGAAGTGAGTGGTAGGCCAGCTAGCTTCATCTGTACTTACAGCCACTCCCCCATCATTCTCATTACTGCCTGAGCTCCACCTCTCCTGTCAGATGTCAGATCAGTGGTGGCATTAGCTTCTTTTTCTGTTTTTTTTTTTTTTGGTTTGTTTTGTTTTGTTTTGTTTTTGTTTTTAAGTCGTGCTCTGTTGCCCCTGGCTTGAGTGCAGTGGTGTGATCTCAGCTCACTGCAAACTCTGCCTCCCAGGTTCAAGTGATTCTCCTGCCTCAGCCTCCCTCATAGCTGGGATTACAGGTGCATGTCACCATGCTCGGCCAATTTTTATATTTTTAGTAGAGACAGGGTTTCAACATGTTGGTCAGGATGGTCTAGACTCCTGACTCAAGTGATCTGCCCACCTTGGCCTCCCAAAGTGCTGGGATTATAAGCATGAGCCACTGCACCCGGTCGGCATTAGCTTCTTAGAGGAGTGTGAACCCTATTATGAATTCCACATTCAAGGAATCTAGGTTGCACACCCCTATGAGAATATAATGCCTGATGATCTGAGGTGGACCAGTTTCATCCCAAAACTATTCCCCACTGTCTGTGGAAAAATAGTCTTCCCCAAAACTGGTCCTAGGTGCCAAAAAGGTTGGGGAACTCTGCCCATTAATGATAGACTGGATAAAGAAAATGTGGCGCATATGCACCATGGAATATTAGGCAGCCATAAAAAGAGGATGAGGTCGTGTCCTTTGCAGGAACATGGATGAAACTGGAAACCATCATTCTCAGCAAACTGATACAAGAATAGAAAACCAAACACCACATGTTCTCACTCATAAGTGGGTGTTGAACAATGAGAACACATGGACACAGGGAGGGGAACATCACACACCAGGGCCTGTTGTATGGTAGGGGGCTAGGGAGGGATAGCAGGGGTGAGGGGATTGGGGAGGGATAGCACTAGGAGAAATACCTAATGTAGATGACGGTGGGGTGGATGCTGCAAACCACCATAGCACGTGTATACCTATGCAACAAACCTGCCTGTTCTGCACATGTACCCCAGAACTTAAAGTATAATAATTTTAAAAAGAATCTTCTTAGGGTGTTGCAAGCATTCAGTATCCTGATTGTGGTGTTGATAACAAACTGTGCATATTCTAAAACTGTCATGTAACTGCAGAACAATTAAACTTGGTGCATTTCTTGTGTATTTTTAAAACATGCTTCAGTGAGGTAGATTTTTAAAATACCTAATCCAGATCATGACACTTCCCTGTTACACAGTGCTTCCCCCATTGTCATTCATAGTAAAAGCTAAAATCTTTCCAATAGACTTAAAGTCCATAATGATCTGTTTTCCCTTCTCTGACCTCAACTCTTAATACTCTTTGCCTTACTTACTCCGTTTTTGCCACACTTGGCCTTCTTGCTTTTCCTGGAACACACCAAGTATGCAATCATTTTGGGGACTTTGAACTGACTCTTCTCTCTGTCTGGAATGCTGTTTTTCCAGATATCCATAACACAGCTCACCGTCCACCTCTTTTGGGTCTTTGTCAAATGTTATAATTATCTTCTAAATGAAGGACTATCTATTTAAAAGTGCATTGCAAACACACACACACACACACAACTTATTCTTTTTTTCTGTCTGTTTAGCTAAGCAATCTCACCTTCAAATGTAGTACATACAGTACATATCATGTATGTCAGTCATTGTCAGTATCCCCTTGCAAGAATGTAGGGTTCAAAATAGCATGCTGTATGTTTTGTTTACTACTGTATTGCCAGAGCTTCCTACTGTGCTTGTAACATAGCAGGTTCTCAATAAAATAAAAATGTGTTGAATAAAGAAATAATCCTCAGGCTGAGGTGAGGATCTTCTAGGAGGGGGAAATGTGACAGGGGACAATTAGCAAGCACACTCCTCAAATGTGTTATGTATGACACTAGTTGGGCTACAAAGTATGACTACTTTGTAGCTTCAAACAAGCGCCAATGGCTTTTTCCATAAGCAAATTGTGTATTATTCACGGAGATGTATAGAAGAGCCTCTAATCCCCCAGAGCTGCTATATGGGGCTTTAGGGGCTGGATCCTACTCTGAAGCCCATCTTTGCGGCCAATACCTTAAAATACAGAGTCTGATGGCAAGTCTGAGAAAGATGGTTAGCAGGCAGGATCCCTAGGCCTGAAGATAGAAAGAGACCCTGCTCAAGAAATAGCCTGGGTTTAAGCAAAGCCTCCCAGATTTTCCTCACCTCAGTAAATTAGTGTGCACCACTAGACCTGGTGATTCTGAGAGCAGGAGTCCTGTTAAGGGCAGTGTGCTCTGATGGAGAGAAGAAAGGAGAGGTGTGGGAGATGGCATCATGTTGAGGGAGGACAGCCTGGCTGATGGATGAGGATAGGAGAGGTCTGGACTGGGCTTTGGTTAATGGGAGGGGGACTAGCAGTCTCTTCTTCTGAGAGTTGGCCTTTGCTTCACAATTCTTACTTGCCAAGGATGCATATCTCTGAGTCTAACTTTTCAAAGCCCTATTTCACATATTTGATGGATTGGAATAAATGGCAAAGTCTCCAATGACCTTTTGCAGTTGGGTAAAATCAGAAGCTTGATGCCTCCTGACTGGACAGGTCAGAGGTTGGGGGAGCAGGACATTCTGTAAGCTAGAATCTAAAGATAAGGCTTTGACTCATGACTTGGCAACTCTGAATTGAAGCCTTGGGCAAGACACTTTCCTTCACCCAGCATGCCAGCCCTACCCCATGGGTAACATGAAAATTAAATGAATGTGTGCCGCGGATGCATTTCAGAAACTTCAAAGGTGGGTACACGTATCAAAGGCTATTGTTGTCAGGTTATTTCAGGCAGCACACTGGGACTAGCTGGCCAACTGGAGTAACTGGGTACATTTGAAGATGGAAAGAAGAAACTTCCAGCTCACCGGACTCTGGCTCGGGTGAGTCTCTGGTGTAATTGAGACAGATTATCAACATGTAGTCTTCTTCAGCTATCAGCAACAGAATCTCCTTGCCCAAGCCTATTGTAATCAAACATCAAAGGCAGGGCCCAGGAATCTGCATTATAACAGGCTCCCCAAGTGGATCTGATGACCATGGAAGTTCAAGCACCACTTCATATGTCTTAGCTCTGCAATGGTCTTACTCACTAAAAAGAACACTTATTTCTGGAGGAGTGGAATGGGCTCCACCACCACAAAGCCATCTTGAACTGTCACTCACATCATCTTGCCTATAGCTGAGGATATGCAAGCTGCATTACTAATCATAAAGAAATAGTCCAATGGATTGCTATCCTATCTGTTTACCAGGTCACAGCATTAATTAAAACTATTTGGAACAGTTCACCAGACATTGCTGAGTCACCTGCATCATCTTTGTCATGTATCCCCTTAGAATGTCACGGTTGTTGAGAGATTCCAGCCTTTGGACTTTGCTAAGTTCCTGCTGGGGTGGGACTGGGGTCAGAGATAGACAAATAATGTTCTCTGTCCTTTAAATACAATGCCAACTCACACCTTCCACATATACAGATTCAATGCCAATGAGGTTGGGGGAGCAGGAGGGGACAGGGATGGTGAGAGGCATGAGGCACAGTGCTTCCACGGTGCTTTTGTAGAGGGAGGATGGCCAGCAATTTCAACTCAAAAGGTTAGTGAAAGGGAACCAAATCATTCTCATGCACACTTCCTTAGCACAGACTCTACTGGTAGTTCCATGGTCTTTGCTTAGCAACTCTTCTATGCTTCCCAGGCAGCAATAATTAGGTTAAAAAAAATTGTGTGCAAAATACATAGACATAATTAGTAATTTCCAGGAAGTTAGATTTTCTGTTTTGTCTGGGCCAAGGCAATAATTAGACAAGACTGTAGTCAACATTAATTCTTGTCCCAACTCTACCACTGACATGCTGGGTTATCCTAGGCAAGTTCCTTGCCTGCTCTGAGAATTACTCTCTGTGTTGTAATATCAACAGTTTTGGAATTTGTGTCCTTTCTGTCAGCAGTGGAAATCTGGAATTTCCTCAGTGAGCTACTGACTCAGGAGCAAATCTGGTCCAACCTACAGAGGCCACTTTCTAAAAATATCAAATAATCCTTATAACTTGACCTCACTATTCCCTAAGAAAGCTCACTGGGAGCTGAGATTGCACCACTGCACTCCAGCCCGGTGTCTGGTCACAGAGTGAGACTCTGTCTCAAAAAACAAAGAAAGAAAGCTCATTGGGTATTGGTTTCTTTTCTGACTCCCTACAAGGTCTTGAAATAAGTCATTATTTTCTTTGAAAATATAAAGCATTCTGAAAAATTTGGAGACAGCCTTTACCCCTAGGCCTTTCTGCTAACAGTTATTTCCATATGAGTGAGTGAGTATGCTTTTTGTACTTCAAAGTCTGAGCCAACCTGGACATAAAATGTAGAGCAAGCTTGTCCAACCCGTGGCCCACAGGCGGCATGTGGCCCAGGATGGCTCTGAATGTGGCCCAACACACATTTGTAAACTTTCTTAAAACATTATGAGATTTTTTTCTGATTTTTTTTAGCTCATTATTAATTGTCAGTGTTAATGTATTTTATGTGTGGCCCAAGATAATTCTTCTTCCAATCTGATCCAGGGAAGCCAAAAGATTGGACACCCCTGCTGTAGAGGATACAAAGTCTTTAGCAACCTAGTTTCTGGGACTCTAGAGAGTCAGAAACCTAGAAAACACTTTTTCAGCGAGTGCCATAATCTCAGAGCCAGATCTCAGTCCTTTCAGCCTGGTATTGTTCTCCATCCATGGGACCCTCCTATATGAACCACTTCTCCTGAAGGCCAACAGCCAATTATTGGCATTACAGGAAATGCCGCATGTAGGCGCTTTCTTCTGAGTGAGGCCAGGTAACAAGGTGATGATTATAAATCCTGATATGTTTGGTGGTTTCTTCCTTGGACTTGGTTAATTGTGAGCTTCCAAATTCCAGATTTTCAGTTCAAAAGGAAGCAAAAAAATGAAGTCCTATTGCTTGTATTAGTTACGGTAAACTTAAGCTATTAAAAAGATAATTAATAATAGAGCAGATTAAGGTCCGAAAATATATATGTTTACATATGAAGAATATATATTTGTATCTCTCTTTTATGTAACACTCCCAATGTGAATGATCCAGAGCTGCATAACAAGGTCATTCTGGGACTCTGTTTCTTCCCTTCCAAGTCATTGCTCTCCCATTTCTTCTATCCCTTAGGACATGTCATTCTCCACATTATTGAAACTCAGTGGCTACCACAAAAGGGTTTCAGTCAGCAAGAATGGAGAAGAGAACATCCACTCTCTTAGGGTCATGGCTTAGAAGGAGCCCACATCACTTCTACTTGTAATTTGCTAGCAAGAATCTAGTCATACATTCATACCTAACTGCAGAGAGTATTGGAAAATGAGCAGCCATGTGTTATCTTACAATTATATTGGAATAAATGTCAAGTGTGTTCTGGTGGGCAAATAGCAATATTCGTCACAATCCACCTATCTGTCCACCTCTATATTTGTGTGCACCCCTCTTTGCATGCTCACACAAAAAGCAGTCTTCACAAGGGAAACAACCCACAGCCTCATCCAATTAGTGCAGGCATCCATTTTCCGAAATCTCCAGGTGACACAATATTGGAGAATATATTTTTATGGGAGCTGATTTAGGGCTTAAATAATCAAGAAATTTCACAGACCAAGGTGTGTGCATGTATGTAAAACAGTTCTAGTGAGATATAATTTATATACCACACATTCACCACTTAAAGTTTATAATATTCTTTAGTATATTCATGAAGCTGTACAATCAGCATGAGTTCATTTTATAACATTTTATTACCCCCAAAATACCCCACACCCTTTAGCTATTACCTACCGCCACTCCCTTTATCTCTTCCAGTCCTAGGCAACAGTTATCTGCTTTCCATCTCTACAAATTGGCCTATTCTGGACATTTCATGTAAATGAAATCATATAATATGTGACTGTCTTCTTTCACTTAACATATTATTTTCAAGGTTCATACATGTTGTGGCAGGAATCAGTACTTTAATGCTCTTTATGGTTGAGTAATATTCCATTGTATAGATATGTCACATTTTGTTTGTGCATTTGTCAGTTGATGGAAACTTGGTAGTTTTGATTTTTTTAGCCGTAAGTTTCTCTCAAACTGTGTAAAAATATTCATGAAATGGAAAACTCAATGTTTTAATGAAGCCAACTCTCTCAAAATTGATTTATAGATTCAATAAAAATCCAGCAGGCTTGAGTGTGTTTGTGTGCACGTGTGTGTATATATATAAATTAACAAAATGATTCTAACGATTATATGAAAATGCAAAGGTCTGAGAATAGCCAAGGCAAACTGGAAGAAGAACAAAGTCAGAGGGATAACACTGCGAGGCCTCAGACCTATCATAAAGCTGTAATAATTAAGACAAATGTAATAATATAGAGATACCAGGAAAAAATGCACACAAACATTGCCATTTGGTTTATAACAAAAGTTACACAGTAATGCTGGATTAATTCAATATCTATTTGGGAAAAAATGAATTGACCCCTATATCACAGTATAGACATAAATAAATTTCATAGGATTACAAGTCTAAGTGTGAGAGACAAAATGTTAAAGCTCCCAGAAAACACTATAGGAGCTCATCTTCATAGCATGGGGACAGGAAAAAAAAAATATTTAAAAGAGTATAAAAATCTGATAGAATGGGAGAAGATATTTAAAGTATAGTCAACAAAGTCTCATATACAGAATATATAAAGAACTTTTAAAAATCAATTTAAAAATGTAGAAAATCCAGAGGAAATGTGGACAAAAGGAACTTAACGAACAAACAAATATCCAAATAGTCAAAAAAAAAAGATGCTGAACAACAGCAGGCAAATGCAAATTAAAACCACAATTAACAGTGTGGCTACAGTGAAAAAGCCTCACTATACCACATGTTCATGAGAATGCACAGCAATGGGAACTCTCATATACTGCTGGCAGGAATGTAAATTGGTGCAGCCATTTCAGAAAACTCTTTGGCTGTATTTACTAAAGCTGAAAATATGCATGTTCTTTAACCCAGAAATTCTAGTTCTTGGACTATAACTAAAAGAAATACATTCATTGACTAATATGTAAAATTTTAAGAGCAGGCTTATTCATAATAACCCCTCAAATTTGAAACATTCTAAATGTCTAATAAAAGTAGAATGGATCTTTTAGAATACTCAAAGGATTACAAATTACTATAAAGACACATGCATAAATATGTTCATTGCAGCACTGTTCACAATGGCAAAGACTTGGAACCAACCCAAATGCCCATGAATGATAGACTGGGTAAAGAAAATGTGGCGCATATACACCATGGAATACTATGCAGCCATAAAAAAGGATGAGTTCATGTCCTTTGCAGGGACTTGGATGAAGCTGGAAACCATCATTCTCAACAAACTGCCACAAGAACAGAAAAGCAAACACCGTATGTTCTCACTCATAAGTGAGAGTTGAACAATGAGAACACATGGACACAGGGAGGGGAACATCACACACCAGGGCCTGTCAGAGGGTGGGGGGCAGGGGGTGGGGGAAGGGATAGCATTAGGAGAAATACCTAATGTGGTTGATGGGTGCAGCAAACCACCATGGCTCATATATACCTGTATAACAAACCTGCAAGTTCTGCACATGTACCCCAGAACTTAAAGTATAATAAAAAAGCAAAATAAAATAAAATTTAGTATATGATGGAATATTATATAACAACAAAAAGAAATAACTACTGATACACACAACAACATGGGAGAACCTCAATGGACATTCTGGTTAGCAATAACAGCTGGATACAAAAAGAATACAAACTGTATATATTTCATTTATCTAAAAATCAAAACGCAAGTATTCAATGATGACAGAGATTAATATAATGTGGTTATTTGCTTGAGATGTCTAATTACTGGAAGGAAGCCCAAGAGGTGTTCTGAGGAGCTGATCATATTCAGTTTCTTGATATTAATATGGGTTGAAAGAATTTGTTTATCAAGCTGTACCTCTAGGGATTATGTTCACCTCTCTTTCTTTCTCTCTCTCTCTCTCTCTGTCTCTCTCTCTCTCTCTGTTTGTGCATGCACACACGTGTGTGTGTGTGTGGCTCTTCAATAAAAAGTTAATTAAAAAAAAATAACATGTGTTAGTAATCTCAGGGAAGCGAGGGGTCAGGGGATAAGTGGGGGTACAGATGAATTTAAATTTACCATGAGGCGATGATTGTTGAAGTTGAGCTAAAAAACAGGTGCTTGGGAATTCATCACGGTATTTTCTCTACAGTTTACGAAATTGAAAATTTCTGTATAACAATTTTTATCACAAAATTTTGTAGGCTTCTGGTATATTTGTTTCCAGTCAGTTTTATATCTTAGTCTGTAAACACAGCTCTTAAACTTGCTTTATTTCTTTATTTCTTTGTTTGGTTCATAATTCTCTGCACCATTTTAAGGGCAGCTCCCGGAGATAAGCTGAAAACAATGGGTTTAGGCATTAAGGCAATCCCTTAGTCTAATCTTTTTCAACAGCCTCTCTCTCTCTCTCTCTCTCTCTCTCTCTCTCTCTCTCTCTCTCTCTCTCTCTCTTTCTCTCGTTTCTGTTTGATTGGGTGAAAAGTTATATTGGAACTTTGAGAATGCTGGTCTTCTTTCTAGCCACTTAGAATTGCTTAAGTAGTTGTCTTTCCCAAACCCAGGAATCCCACACCTTTTGACTGCATCTATTTCTTTTCATCTCATTGCAGATCAGGGAAATTCTTGTGTGAGATCATATCTTTTTAATGGTCTTCTAAAAGCATCAAGAAACCGCCAACACAGATACTGTCTCCAATCACTTTCTCTAGAGTTATAGTCTCAGTAGGCATCAGACTACATTCAAAGTTATTTTAGGTGACAGTTTTGCCATGCTATAATGCTTTTCATGTTTTGTCATGACATGAAAAGAATTACAAGCTTTCAAGACTATAATATTAATATCGCTGTACCTGCAACCTACTTGCTGAGATTTTGTTGCAATGGTACCCTACTTGAAGATACAATTCCATTTTACTTAGGGTAAAGGTAAACTGTTGTAACAGAAACTCACGAAAGGGATGACTGAGATAACAAAGCAGATATTTATCTCTCACTTAAGAGTTCTGATGTGAAGGAATCTGATTGGCAAGTGGCTCAGCCCCTCTGAAGTCATTTAGGAATCCAGGTTCCTTCCAAGTTGTTGCTCGGCTATCCACTATGACATTGGCATTATCTACCTAGATTAGTATGGGTTGTCACCATCAAAAGGGTCCAGGTGGTGGGAATGGAGAAGAGTACAAGGAGGAGACACATTGTGGTCTTAAGATTCAGGCCACGAAGTGACATATAATTATTTCTGCTTACATTCCATTGCTGATAAGGTAGTCATATTACAGCATGTAACTGAAGGAGATTCTTGGAAATGTGGTCTTGCTGGATGGCCATATGTCCAGCTACAGTTTGATTTTATGGAAGAAAATGAAACTGGATTCAGGAACACAGCTAGCAGTTTTGACCACACCAATTTCCTCTTGCTTCTGTCATACCTACAAGCTAGGCTTAACCTTTCAGTTGCATTTATACCTAAAGGTCTATGTACAACTTAGCAAGAACTTCTTTAGCCTTTATCATACGTGACCTTCCCAACAGTACTGTGAGGCAGGAAAGGTATAAATCTGTGGCTCCAATGGAAAAAGAAATATATCAAGGCTCAAATTATGTCTCACACAAGTGGCAAGCCTGGGGTTAGTACTATAATATCCTAACTCCAAGCACCTGTATTTTTTACTATACTATGTTCCATCTTTCCTGCTTTCTAAGAGTCATCTGCATATAGTTTGTAGCTCACTTCACCTCTAGTGTTGCCCTGCTTACTGCCTTCACACTTCCAGGACATGACACAGCCTCACATGAACAAGACTCTCTTTATCTTGCCAGTTTGATGGTGTGTGTTCCCAATGATGATTCCTAGGCATTGCCAGACCAAGATGTTTTCAGTCCTTTGTATCATTGCGCTAAACAGGTTCTCAATCCCATTGTACATGCCACTCTTACTGCCTGGCATATACCCTCCCTTTTGTTCTCTTCCAGCCTATGTTCGTCAACTCCTTCAACTTTTGAACAACTTTCACTATGTTCCCTCAATATTCATATCCACAGATCATTTATGTGGCTGTCCTTGTGTCTCAACAGTTAATTCTCTCCACTGGAGCCAGAATGCTGTTTTTAAAGTTAAGTCTGATCATGCCACTTGTATTAGTCTGCTAGAGCTATCATAACAAAATACCTCAGACTGGTGGCTTAAACAGAAGAAATGCGTCGTCTTATAGTTCTGGAGGCTGGACATAACAGGCAAAGGTGTGGGTAGGTTTTGTTGCTTCTGAGGCCTCTCTCCTTGGCTTGTAGATGGTGTCTTCTCCCTGCATCTTCACATGGTCCTCCTTCCAATGGTGTCTGTGTGCTAATCACTGTTTCTTTATAAGACCACACTCTAATGACCTCGTTTTCCCTTAATTACCACTTTAAAGACGCTATCTCCAAAAGCAGTCACACTCAGAGGTAGTAGGGGGCAGTGAGGACTTCAACTTAAGAATTTGTGGAGTCCACAGTTCAGCCCCCAAATCTGCTTCTCTGCTCAAAAGCTCTTTAATGGTCCTCGCATCTCATTCAGAGTGAAAATTAGTGTCCTTCCAATAGCTCCAAAGACATTTCAGAATCTGGCTCCTGCCACCTGTCTGAGCTTATCTCCTACTCCTCTCCTCTTTGCCCACTCTGCTTAGTCACATTTGCTCCATTGCTATTTCTCTGATACACTGGGCATGCACTCACCCACCTCAAGGCCCTTGTCTTTCTCCTCCCTCTCCCTTAAATGTTTTGCCCTAAGATATCCACATGGCTCATTCCCTCCACCCAATTCCCTTATCAATCATGGCATCCTAATACAAATAATGACCTGAATCCTCAGCACTATATTACCCCCTCCTTTACTTCTTCTATCTTCCTAGCATTTTCCATCTTTAAATATATAGTGTCATGGACTTATTTTCAAAGCATCTCCTCCCACAAAATGAAAGCCTCCTGAGGTCAAGGACTCTTCCTGCTTTGCTTACTTCTGTATCCCCAAGCTTCAAAAGGATCGCTGACATACTGGAAGTGCTAAGAAAATATTTTCTGAAAGCATGAATAAGCCACTCTTAATGAGAACACAACTGAGAGAGAGGGAGAAAAAAACGGAAAGCCCCCAGAGCAACTGAAATCATGACCATGAAGCCCATGCTTCATATCACATGCACTTTCTTCAGAGGGAGCCCCCTCAGGATTTCACTCAGAGCCCAAAAACTTTAGTTTACATAAAATTATATGGAACTTGTGTAACTAAATTCCAATCTCAAAGTAAATAAGAATTAGTGACAAAAAGTGGATTCAAGCAAGCAGTAAGTTCACTGATGATTATAAGAAGTGTCAGGTGACAGATTGACAGCAAAAAAAGAGGAAAAAATCTGTAAAAAGAGAGACATGATGAAAAGCACATCCATCTGGGGCCATTTTCCATAGGAATACAGTGACTTTGGCTAAGTAGCAACTGAGACAGCTACTCTCATGGCCATGGACAGGAAGTGAAGTTTACATTAAGAACCAGGAGTCATTAGGAAGAGGTTACGTATGTCTGGTGTGCTTCCTTTCCCTAGGGGAGAAAAATAAGCCCTATCTGGGAGATGTGTTTCACTTATAATGTCATTTAAATAATACTTTTCAAGAGCCTTGATGCTATAAGTGGTGAACTTTCTTTCAATATTCTTGTGTAGATCTCTCATTTCCCAGGCTGGAAACTGTGGTAAGAGAAGTATGGTTGTACTCATTGCAGTTCTCCCGCTCCCTGCTTCCTGCTGAGGCCCCAAAGAAATGGTGTCTCGTTTACCTGAGGGCAGAAGCCAGAGCTTCCATTGTCTTCGTTGGTACCCTCTTTCCTCCAACTCTCCCCAATTTGATTGATGCTTGCCTTACAGATTTTATTTTGTACTGCCTATCCACAAGGACTACCTAGAGAATTGCTCTCCAGTCTGCAAAGCCCTCATTTCTGTTGAACATGCCCTGTGATTTTTCACTGGGTCATGTTTGCCAATCAGGCAAATTACAGCCATTCTTCAGTGACCTACTATTAAGGAAACAGGCCTGAGAGGGAATGAAGAAATGTGGCTGAATCTATACCTTCCCTGTGACACACCAGACAGCCTAGGCCATGGACAGAGTCAAAGACCCAACCAGGAAGGCCCAGGATGGATCTGGTGAGTCAACAATCTAGGGACATGGCCAGGGTTCAGAAATACAAGGCACAATTTACAGAGCCATGATCCAAACTACAAGCTAGAACCAGTATCTCCAGCAGGAGCAAAAGGAGAAGAGGGCTGGAGGAGGTGTGAGAGGAGAGCCGGGAAAGGCAAAGTTGTAGCATACCCAGCATCAAGAGACTAGCAAGGTCCAAAGGCAAGAGGAAGAATAACTTTGTCCCATCAATCAGAATTCTGCTGGCCTAGCTGCAGGCAGCTCACATCTACTTTCACAAAAGCTCCAGGGCTCCATCCTCTACCCACATCTCTTCTGGCTCCTCGTAAGCTTTCCCAGGGACTTCAGCAATTGCCACGGCTTCTACCATGCTCTCGCTGCAGCTGACTTTTCTGTCTGAAGAACAGCGGGAAGCATCTGGCACTCAGCATTGGGGGACCTGCATTCTAGCTCCAGTTCTGTTACTTTCTAATTGTGTGATCTTAGGCAAGTCATCTACTTTCTCTGAGACACAGTTATTTCAGCTGGGAAGCAGGAAAGATAATGTTTACCCCATAGAATTTGGGTAAGAGCTGAATAAAATCATGAAGATGGAGCTGCTTTATAAATCACATAGTTCTGTACAGTACTATTCCTAATATTAACAAATCAATCTATAACCTAAACATCTGTCCTACACTCCAGCTTGATATATTCAACTGCCTCCTGGAAACTTCCACTTGGACTCAGAGGCAACATATCCTAAATATCTAAATTTTCAAAACCTTCACCTTCCAGCACATGGCTTCCTCTCTTCTCTGTGCAGCCCATTTCAGTGAAGGGCACCAGAGACACTAGGGGTGTCAGGGTGTGGAACCTGAAACCTAACAGTCTCCACCAGTAGAAACTTCCCTTGCCAACTTACATATAATCTGTCAACAATACCAGCTTGAGATGAATATCTCACAGACTTTCATCCCCTTTTTTCCTTCCCCTCTGCCCTGACCTATGTCAAATTCTCAATATTTTTGTCTCAGAATATTGCAACAGAGTCTTAAGAGACCTAGCTACCTCTGGTTTCACACCCATTTCCTCAAATCCAGACTTCCAATCACAACCAGGTTAACCTTAGAAAACACAAATCTGACTAAACTGCTTTCCTTAAATTCTTGAAGGGCCCCTTGTACACTTAAAGGAGAAAACGTAGGCCAGTTTCACTTTTCACTCTATCCCTTAAAGTATCCACTGTTCTCACTCCTCCTGACGAGAAACATCCTGGACAGACAAGTCCTAGCCAACCTCTGGCTTTTTTTCCGTTCTGATATACAAGGAACCATACTATGGAATCAGATTCTTCCTAGAGTTACAGAAGCCTGTTGACAGCCTATTTGACATTATAGCCTATTTGACATCAAGAGTGCTCTGAGATAGCTTTTTTCCACTTTCAGTGATTTTTTTTTTCTAAACAGCCTCATACAGAAAGCAATTGCTGACTTGGGAATATCCACAGTTTTAAGGGAGCACAGGCAGCTAACAGAACCGTGTTAGCTGTCATATGATGTTAGGTTCAATTCTTGTTCTAGTTCAAGTTCTGCCACTAAAGAAAAGAGCCAACTACATTGTAATGTCTTTGAAGGTGAGATGGTCTTCAATGACATGTTAAGCTGCCGAATTAAGCAACTCAGCAACCCATATACCACTGGACTTCCTGTTACAAATGTTTTTTTTGTCTAAGTCAGTCTGAGTAAGGGTTTCCATTATTTGCAGCTAAAAGCACTGTAAATGATCCAACGCAATAGATGACTTGAATAATAACACAGCCTAAGTATGCAAGGGAGCTTCTCATACCAAACAAACAAAAATAGAAACTGAGGTTCAGAAAAGAAAAAATGATTTTGCCATGAATATACTGAAAATTCTATGGTTAATTACATCAAATATAACAATACTAATGTTTCTAGTCTGGATTATCAAGTGAATAAGCTCTGTTGTCTTCTAATTTTGCTGTTAAGCTGCTGTGGGCTGGAAAACCCGGTTTCTGCAAGATAGGTAGATCTGTTTGTAAACTAAGTGTAAACAGGCTCTGATAAAGTCCTGAAGCCTTGCCTATGAAGAAATGGCAGGAGCGTTAGTGTTGATTTTGGGACATTGAGATAAATATGATGTCTCTATATACTTGGCTAATCTTTGGTCTATATCATATCAAAACTATTGGGGCAATGTGTCATTTACTTATTTTTCTTGTGAAAATGAATAATGAATGCCACAGAGTGGATGCCTATATGAGGGGAGCTCAATCTATGCCCACCTGAGTGCACACAGCACAAGAGTAGTAGGGACAGGCTCTATAATTTCAAGTTTAAATGTTTTTGTCCTGGCCAACTTGGACTTGATAAGTAAGGGATGATCTGATTGACTCCTCTATCTTCTCTCAGAAAATTCTTCACTTACCATGTCAAAGGACTTATTTGTCATAGAGCTTATCAAAAAGTGGCACAGGCTGCCCTGTGGAGGTAGTGAACTCCTCACCTCTGGCTCAAACTGAGTTTGAATGCCCTACTTGTGAGAAGACTTCTATTCCAGGAAAAAAAGTTCAGGCTGACTTCATCAAGTCTTTTATAGTCTCTTCCCAACCCTGATTTCTCTTACAACCCTCTTAGAGGGAGAAAAATATTCTCTGTTGTTGTTCCTGTCAAAGTTGCCCACAGAAAGAGCTGGTCTTGAAGTGATCTAGCTCATCACTGAGCTCTTTCTAGTTCATACAAGAGCATTAGCACTAAAAATGATGGAACCGAGGCCCAACCAGTGATATTATTGATGATGCATCAGAAAAGAGAGAACACCTGCTCTTTACAAAGACCTTTTTACACTTACTTCCCTGATGAGTTCACATCGCAATCTGTTGGAACAACTCCCTTTTGTAGGACAGGCTGCTACACACCATAGATTTGATGGCAACTCTACCATCCAAGGAGCCTCTCAGGGCATTTCACCAATCTCAACATTTCCAATTGTTCCAAGTTACTGGCAAGCATTATGAACTCAACAATTGGTTTTCCACACCTTTGGGAGGAGAAATGCCTTTCATTAGTAGGCTACATTTCACCAGGGTGCCAGGGAAAAGGTGATCCTTCTGGGAAGATCAGAAAGAACCTACCTCCTTTCCTCGCTAACCTATAACAGGACAAGCAAGAATGGCTGGTGAGGGAGGGCAAGAAAAACAGAGACTCTTCTATGTAGCTGCTTGGCTCCATCTTCAGCAGGAAGCTTCTCTGCTCCAAACCATTGCTGAAGCATCTATTCGTTCCCTTGAGATCTTTTGGGAAAGTCTTAGGTTTGGGGTAAGGAAATATGGCTTCTCAGGATTATTCAAGCTCAGAAGCCCTGTCCCTCTCACTTCAAGCTCAGAAAAATAGGCAAGCCGGTAAACTATCCAGACTGTTTGGTGCAGAGTCCTACAGCTCTGAAGGATGAGTCATCCGCTTTTACCACCACTTGAAATAAACGATAATGGCTTGGCAGCCTTTCGTATATTAATAGCCTTGTCATTTTACCTTCCTCTCACTCCCTTTATTCTACATTGGAATTAGAAATGGCAAAAGGGCCTTCAGAGCTGATTACCCTGTGGTTCCAAGCTTCCCAGAGAGCCCAAGAGGAGACCAAGACGTCCCCTGCACCCTGACCAGATTGAGAGTCCCCCTGCGTCATTATCTTGTAGTTATTCTTCATAGCACTTCATACTAGAAATTATTAAATTTATTCCTTGTCTGCTGATTGCCTGTTTCCCTGCATAAAAATGTAAATTTCATGAAGGTTTAGTCTTGCCACTGCATCCTCAACACCCAGAACAGCACCTGTGAGAGATGAGGGAGGATCTGGAAGTGTTACCCCTCCTACAAAAAATGAGAATACACAAAGGAGGCAAGGTTGTACATTGGGGGAAGGGCTTTATGAAAGTGAGAACTGTAGGGGATGTGGGGGAAGTATCCACATTTCTGTATCTCTCTGACCCCAGATCTTTTGTGTTAATTACTCTGAATTTCCAAGGGAGTGAAGAGGGCACAATTAATCATCACCCTCAAACCTCAGCAAGACCCAGATCCCCCTCCTCAGACCTCCACTGTGCTCTCTGGCACTGCTCTGCATTTCTTCAATTTCCACTGAACCTCTGAGCACTCCTGTGCCCCCTCCACATCTTCACAAACTCCCACTGGCCCAGCAGCACCTTACTCTAGGACAAAAGTGCCTCCCTCACTCCCACCTCATGTCCAAATACCACTTCTACCTCTTTGTCCGAATCCAATTACAGTTCGTCTCTGCCTGGAGAATGTACCATCCCCTGCAGATCTTTCAACTGTTCACTCAGTCCTTAACCCAGTCAATACATTGTAATTAGGTACCAGTTCCGGGTGCAACTGAAGAGGTTCGTTCTCCACACCCCATGTTTCTCAGAGTCTGGAGGTAGGGTAGTCACCTCTTCTAATTCTGCTTCCAAAGGGTTACATCTCATCCTTTCCTGCTGACTCAGTGACGTGGCAGCACTCCTCTTCCCTCCCCTGTAGTATAAAGGGTTAACTCTGCACTCAGGCATTCCCCTCAGCATACACACATGCTGTTTTTTTCCCCATGTAAGAGTCTCTTGAGTCTCTTTCCTTCTTCAACAACTGCCCTATTTTGCTGCCGTCTTCTGCAACAAAACTCCAAGGAGGTGTCTATGCTCATTATCTCCAATTCTTGGTCTTTTGTGAACCCATTTGAGCAGTCTTTTACCTCTCCTGCCCACCATTACCAACACACACACACACACACACACATCCCTGAAATTTTTCTTCTCAAGGATGCTAATGACTTACATGTTGCTAACTCCAATGGCCAATTCTTAATCTTATTCCTCTGGACCCGCTGGCATCATTTGACAGTTGATCTCTCCCTTTTTGACTTGCAGGATGTCTCACTCTTGTCTTCCTACCTCACTGGTTCCATTTCTCAGTCTTTTTCACTGTCTCCTTCTCTTCTTCCCATTGTCTTCATCTCAGGACACAGTCCTTGTCTCACTTCTCTTCTCCAGCTACAATCACTCTCATGTTCATCTCATCCAGTTTCAAGTCTTTAAGTGCCACCTCTATACTGATGTTTCTCAAATGTATATATACAGCTACACTTTTCTCCCACCCAAATTTCAGACTCAGGAATGCACCTGAATTTGGAAGTCTAATAGACACCTCAAATCAACATGTGGGAAACTGAAATTCTGACCTATCTACCAACAAAACCAAACAAAACTCCAGGAAAACCAAACTCCAACAAAACAAAACTAGCAGCAGCAAACAAACAAACAAACAAACAAACAAAAAACCTGTTCTATCCATGTTTTATCCATAGCCTTCTCTATTACAGCTGTCGGCAGTTCTACTCTTCTGGAGCCATCCTTGACCTCTCTCTTTCTTTCACATTTCATATAATTTGGGAGGAAATCCTATTGACTCCATTTTGAAAATACAGCCAGAGTCTGAATACCTCCCACTGTCTCCAGTGTGACCATCATCTCTTTTGCAGTTGCTGGAGTTGCTGCAGGTGCCTCTTAGTTAGCCCCTCTGTTTTCATCTTCCCCATCATCAATTTCTTCTAAGGGCAGTGGACCTTTAAAAAAGCAATTCAAATTGTGTCACTCCTCTTCTCATAACTCTGCCAATGACTCCCACTTTCAATCAGAAGAAAAGTTAACCTTCTTCCAATGGCTACATGACAGTCCATGGTTTGCCAGCTCCATCTTGTTTACTCTCTAACCTCATCTCCTGCTACTTCCCCCTTCTTCACTCTATTCCAGCCATACTGACTTAACTGTTGTGCCTGGAACACCTTAGGTCATTTTCATTTTTTCTTCATTCTTACTAGAACACTCTTTCCCTAGACATCACCTTCTCTGTGATGCTCTGCTTGAGCATCCTATTTAAAATTATCCCCCCATAGCAGTCTGAACCCTACTTACCAGATTCTGCTTATTTTTCTCCAAACCATTTATTACCTTCTAATGTGCTATGTAAATATAAGTAACTTGCTTGTTACCTATATTTATTATTTGAGATCTGTCTCCTTTGTCTGGGATGTATACCTCATAAGAAGAAGGATTACAATGTGCTTTTCTCATCATTATGATCTTTAGTAGCTAGGCCAGTACCTGGCACATAGTAACACATATTAGTTGAATGAATGAATGAGCCCGTTTGTGTTCTCTCCTCTCCTTCTACCTGTCCCTCCTCTGAGGAAGAGGCGTTCATCCTCCCCTAATGGCCAATTCTCCCCACTGGGCTCGGACCACATGCAACTGCTTCATGAAGCCTTTCCACCCTCTCCCCCTCAGCCAGCTTCTTCCTCTCAGCCTATAGAAATGTTTCCATCGCATGCATCCGTAAAACACAAAAATCAAAATGCTTCAAATATTTTCCTACCTCTGGCTGTTGCACTGTGTCTTTGTTCATGTTGAGCTTCCTGAGGAGTTGTCTATACCTGCTGACTTCACATCCTCCTCACACATTCATCCCTCACAGCAGACACTTTCCAGATCTCAACATTCTCAACTCCTGACCAGCACCAGTTGCTAGCATTATTGGCATTCTTTTTAAATCTCTTTCCCTCGCTCTCTAAAACACTCAGGCTCAGAGCAGAATCAGACATGGCCCTCTCTCCCTGTATTTGGTGTGGGAGACAGTCACAGTTCTCACTGCTTTCCAGCCACTTGTCAAGCAAGCTGTCTACAGTCATACATTCTTTTCTCTTCCCTGCCCATTTCACGCACCCCTCAAGTCTGTTGAGGATCAGCCCCTGCCTAAACCTTACCAATGACCTCCCTGTTGAGTCAGCCACTGGGCACTATTTAGTTCTCGACTTATTAGCACATGGTAAAAACCACCAGCCTACAAGAAATGCCCTCTCTTGTGTTGGCTTCTGTGACACCCCTCTCAGGACTCAAGCCTAAGCCTGTTTATCTCTTCCAGGGTGACTGCATCCAGTGCTATGGTTCTGAATGTCACCCATGTGCCAATGACCCTCAATCCCCCCCCCCAGTCATGCCTTTCTCCTCACTTGTAGCCTGCCGCCAGCCTGCAGTGCTCACAGTGGTCCAATTTCCTGAGGTCTAGAATCCTGTTTAATACACAGCATTTCAACCTGCTTGGTACATGACCCCTTGCTCTGCAGTGTATTTCTAGGGCTGAGGACTTGCTCTTTGGCCAGATATTTCCTGGTGCTATTCAAGACCTTAAGGATACCAGGTGTGCCTGCACTGTCATTTATCAGTTATTAGCTAGCCATAGTAATGTTGAGAATGGCAGGTAAGTTTTCTTGACTACTGACCATGTGACACACATTTATCTGATTTCTGTTCCGCTGAATCATCACAGGTTCCACGTGCGGTGGAAAGTAATTTCCATTTTACAAGTGAGTAATGTGAACTTCGGGGGCTGTAAGGAACTTGCCTGTACTCATTTAGCCAGTAGTTAAGGGATGATCTGAAATTCAAACTGTGTCCTGTGTGCAGTGGAGCACAGAGATCTGGTCACTACCTTGCGCTGCCACTGCGTCTACTGTTAGTCTATCTGCTTTGAAGCCTGGCTGTCTCTTGCTTGCTCCTTCATTCACGTCTGCACTAGGCTTTGCCCTGTGCATAGTTTTTTCCCTCTAGTTTGCCTTCCGCAGTGTCCCTAGCATCTCAGTCTTGCTGTAAGCCCAGGGACTTAATAAGCTAAGAGCTTTGTAAGACTTGCCTGCGCTGGTGTTTTCCCTTGACCTAATAAGAAAAGCATGTGTGCATGTGCTATAGTTTGGGCCATGCTAGGGCAGGAACACGCAGACTTTATGACCAGCAGCTCTGGTTTTGTCCCTAAACCACACATATAGCAGGTCACATGGTGGTTTGATGTTGGTTATTTAACTTTATAATTCACAACTGACAAGGGGGTTGCTCACTGCTATTCCGATCAACGGGTAGTTTTGTTTAGTTATGAAAATACAGTTTTGTTTATGTTCAGTGGTTATCAAGTTGAAGAGAAGCACATCTGAAGTACAAACAGCCAGGGAGAGGTATATGCACCCACACACATGCATGCAGACACATACACGTACCTAGACATTAAATAATAATGCTTATTTCTAATGGAACTTTAGAAAGTGAAATGCAAAATGGAAGGAGCTGCTATCATGGCTGTAACTAAAAGCTCTTTCTCCTCCTCCTGCCTTCCTTATTTCTGTTCTGCCACCCTGGTCACCTGGGAAGACCCTGTGAGTCTTAGCAACCCTCCCTCCATTGCCTCTTCCCCAATTCCGACTCCATCTGTCAATTCCACATCTTAGATGTTGCTCCCTCCTGTGGCTCCTCTTCTGACCATCCCTGTGGCTCTGCTTCTGTTCACTGAGCGAAAGGCTCCAGCTCTCCATCCTGCAAACTCTCCTGCCTACCCCTACCAGAGGGATCTTTTGAAACAGCATTCAGGCATGAAATGTTCCTTTTGGAACTCATTTGTAACTCCCCTGCTGCCCACAGGATAAAGTGCAATTGCCTGTCCAGCCTCCCACTCCAGCTTTATCTCCAACAATTGCTCTTCACAAATGCCTCAGCAATCTCCTCCTTGTTTTCTGTCAAACACCACACATATCTGGTTACGACACCCTGGCTGGCTCTCAACTTGGAATGCCCATCTCTGCACCTCTGCTGCCTATAACATCCTCCTCTTGCTTTGAGAGGCTTGGGACCACGTAAATGTTTTCTTGGGAACTCTGGGGACCTCGCGACTTTGTATTTTGTGTTAGTAATGTTCAAAAAATTAGTACTTTTTTTTCTTTTTAGTAATTTTACTACAAGTTCCCACTCCACTCTTGAAAAACGTATGTAAGGGCCAAGACATCATCTGACTCCTTGCTGTATATTCCTCTGTCACAAAGTCCATGGCCTGACCTAGACAAGCATGTGGCAAATACTTGGAAAACCACAAAACAATAATAACATTCTGTAGCCTTCACAAGTCCTCACAGCTAACCTATAGATGAGCTATCCCATCGATGAGGTTTATAAGGAAGATGGCAAGTATGATTAATATCAACCTGTAAGAGCAAAGTGCCTGGGAATCTCTGATGAGGGAGCTGTAATCACTTGCTTCCTTTTAGGTGCCTGGGATTCAGTCGTTCATTTAGCAAACGTACTTAATGCCTACTGGTCATTGGGTACTGTGCTCAACCCAGGGGAATACAGGTAAATCGGACAAACCTTCATTTCCTGGAGCTCCAGTGTCAGTGGAGGAAGATACATGCATATAGGACACTTCAAATCCCAGGTTGGCTACAGTAAGGGCAGACATGCCCCTTTCCATAGCAGTCTGGTGTTGGACAGGACAACAAGCAGATGGACTGGCAGCCTTGTCTTCCTTATGGGCTCAGGAAAGCCGTGTGTTTGCCTGTTCCCTGCTCTGCGGCATTTCTCCCTGGGGCAAAACTGGCTACATAAAAAGGGCCCAGGACAAAAGAAAAATGCAGAGCTACTTGTTCAAAAATTGTTAAACATTTCAGCAGCAAAGCATTAAAGTATGGGGCTCTTCTGTGTGTGGGGAAGAAGGCGGGCAGTGGGGCTGTGCAAGCCTAAACGTGTCCTTCAGTCTGTTCTCTCTTGCACCAGAGTCTGAAGGCAGCCCCAGGTCCTAGTAGACTGACTCAGTGGTAGTAGGACACACACAGCTTCATGCAAATCAGTGACACATTTGGTTGAGTGCCTACTGTGTGCCCAGGGCTCTGCTAAGACTTAGGGATACAGTAAAGATCCCAACAGGCAAATTTTATGTGTATACATGTGTGTGTTTGTCACTGAGCTTACTTCAGTGGGAGAGACCTACTATACATAAGCTCATTAAAAATGACCAAGAAAATCATCAATGAGTGAGCAGTGTCATGAAAAGGACAAAGCAGAGTGATGTACTTGTGGGGGTGAGCGGATAGAGAGGGTGTTTTAGATGAGTGTGGTAGAGCTAAGCGTCTTCAAGGATGCGCACAGTTCTTTTTTTTTTAAGAGTGAAAAACTAAATGTAAGCTCACAGCTCTGTCCCGCGGGAGGATGCCCCTCCACCATTACCCTGTAGAGCCATAACAAGTGGAGTTGTTGTGTTGCAGCTGTCCATTTAGAAGTAGCACCAAAATATAATGCTGAGCCCATTAAGCCTGAAGTTTTTATTTATTTATTTATTTTTTCTAGAGCAACAGGTGAGGAAGCTGCTAGTGTCTGGCATCGGCTTGGTACACACATTTTTGCCATTACTTTTCCTTCTGAAGCAAATCAGAAGGGTCTAGGTAAAGAAGATGAAGTCCAAGTATGTGTGAGACTCTTGACATGTCCTGCCTGAAGAGGGACACTACCCCTTCCCCATTCGTGCCTTCTCATGTCTTCTGCTATCACCTGGTGCCAAGTGTCCAGAAAGATTTGGCCATCCAGTCTCAAGGAGTTTCCAAAGCCTCTATTCCACGTGGTCCCTCTCATACTCAGCTTCTGGGGCCAAGGCTGGAGCTACATTGTGGCCGTGCTCCCCTGGGGTTCAGAGAAAATTCTACAGGGACTGTCTGCCTGGTCCTCTGTTGGCGGGTCCTCCCTGCACCCAAATACCTGGGAATCTGGCCTGTGGAGTACCTCAGATCAGAGCTTGCTGGGGAAAGCCCTGTCTCTCTTTTGCCCTGTGCCAAGGAAGGTGCTGAGCTACCCAGCCTGCTTCATATGACAAGATTTGTATTCCGAAGGACTGGAGGTTGTGGACTGAAAGATGGGAAAACCAGAGGCAGTTAGGTGAGGCCAGGAGACTGGGGGGGAAGCAATGGGGTGCAACAGGTGGTGGTAAGGAAGCCACAGCTAGAGAGCACACTTTAACCCCGCGGGTGTGTAAGCCCTCCCAGCCCTCATCTTGTCCCTGAAGCCGCTCCCTGCGGGCCACAGCGTGGGGCCGTGAGTTTCCTCCGCCCAGGCCGCGAGTCGCCGCCTCGCCGCCTCCTCCCTCCTCCTTCCCCGCCCCTGGCTGTCTGGCAGCGCCGCAGTGGTGGCGGCGGGGGGACTGGGGACCTAGGCGACAGGGCTCCCGCCTCTTCCCCGCTCCCGCGCGGTCATCCGCCGCTACCCACCGCTGCAGTCGTCACGTCGTCGGAGATTTCCATCGGGGCCGGGGGCGGGCCGGGGGCGGGCCGGGGGCGGGCCGGGGGCGGGCCGGGGGCGGGCCGGGGGCGGGGAGAGCGAGGCGGGGCGGGGCGAGTGGGAGGAGTGAAAGTTGAAGCCCAGCAAAACCCTCCACGCCGCGCTCAGTGCGGCCAGACAGTGAGCCGCGACCTCCGGTGCAGGTGGTCGCTCCGGTCTCCGCGAAAATGTTGGCCAAAGTTCTTCCAGTCCTCCTCGGCATCTTATTGATCCTCCAGTCGAGGTGAGTCTCCATCCCGGGTCCCGGTAGCCCTTCGCGCCCAGCTCCTTCTCCCTGGGAGCAGAGACGGCTCCCGGGACCCCTGCGGCCCGCGTTCCTCGAGCCCCGCGCCCGCCTGGCCCCCAGCCGGAGCGCGGGCTGGCCGAGTCCCGCGTCCCCTCGATGCGCGCCAGCCTACGCCCCGCTCCCTCTAGGCTGGGCTCCCGGGGTCGTTGAAGGGGAGCCCCAAAAGGAAGACGGGACTCCAGTTCTCGGACTCCCGCTCTCAGAAGCACTGCAGGGGCTGGGTGACAAGCACTCCTTTTCGGAGTCTTGCGCAGGAAGACGGGAGCGGCCCCCGGGTGACCGGCCAGCGCAGGCTACAGCTACTGGGGTCCGGGGGTGCATTTTGAGAATGGGGTGCGCGGCTGAGGGAGCTTAACTGCGCCACAAATGTGTAAGTATTGCCTCGTCTGTTCTCTGCTGCTCACATTTTTTTGAGTGCTGAGTACGAGGCACTGCGCCAGGCAACTCTGACTTTACTTGCTTCCCATGACGCTGCTCCTCTTGGGGCCAGTCCCAGGCAAGAGCTTTGGTTTAGTCTAAGGGTTCCCGCACCAGCTATACCCCTCTCCCCACCGCTGATGGCCTCCCCCTAACTTATTTCTAGATACCCTGCTGGGCCTTGGGCCAGGAATGTTACTCTCCTCTGAAGTCTGTGGTTTGGGTCCTAGATTTCAATCTCCCTCTCCATTTTCAGGTTTCCCTTGAACACCAGCTTCCCTCACATCTTCTCCTGGCCCTGGGACTTGGCTAGGAAGGTTGTCCCCTGGATTTCCGGCTTTTGGGGGTGGAAAATGATGGCTTCGTTGTTGTTGTTGTTTTGAGACGGTTCCTTCTGAGTGTGAAGTGTCACAAGTCTGCAAGCTTCCTGATCTGTGGAGCTTTACGGAAGTTTCCATGACACTGGGCTTGTGTCTTCTTTATCCGTTGTGGGGAGAGTGGCTTCTCTCCCGACCCCAGATTGCGTTAGCTCCTCGGGGAAGGGAAGGTGTGGCTCTCTGCTAGCTCACTGGTGTCCTGGAGTGCGGCTAGCCTCTGCAGGGGCTTGGTAAATGTTTTTCTATGCTTGCTAGCAATTTCCAGTCATCCACATCCCTCCAAATGGGATTTGGACTAGTTGAGAAAGCTGACACGGTGACTGGTTAGGGCAAAAGATGGCTCTGGGGTGAGGGAAATACAAAGAGCGTGGTACTCAGAGGGGAAAACAACAGGAAAAATGGGCTGGGGAGATGGAAACTACTCTTCAGGCATAGCAACCGGTGGTGTCAGGAAAGACCTGAGAAGGTGACAGTGGGGTGTGCTGGGCCACACTGAACCAGGAGATCTCGCTCTGGTCCAGGCTCTGCCCCAAATCAGTTGTGTGACTTTGGGCACAGTCCTTCTTCTATCTTGGCTTCAGTTTCTCCATCTGTAGAAAGGAAAAGAGATCTGATTTCGGGAAAAAAAATCTAACAACTCTTCTTATGCCCTCCTCCAACCACCGCCACCAGTCAACTGTTGGGGAGGGGGTAGTGCAGAGATTCAACTTCATGATGGACCATTATGTCTGGAGACATGTGAATGCCTGGCAAATTCCACTATTCCAATGTGTGAGTGTTTTCCAAGTTTTTATTCTTTCTAGCCCTGAAAGTGAGCTTAATGGCTGGCTCAGTCAAGGTATACATTGTCAGCAGCTGTTTAACCCCAAGGACCTCAGGATGAGGTTTGGTTTGGTTTGGTTTGGTTTGGTTTGGTTGGTTTTTTAACTGGCAAAAGCTAATTTTAGGATGAAAGCCACCTTATGACCCTCTGATATTATTTTCGTTGCAGACCTAGCCTAGGGGCAGGAGGGCTTTGGTGGTCCCAGTGCTTTCGGGTTTATTTGTTTGCCTCTGCACTTTTAAACCTGGGAGGGGACAGGGGGATCTTGTCCATGGATTTCAGACATCTGGGAGGGGCTGCTTCAGGCTTTTAGGTGGTCCTGGCTGGCAGTGCTCAGCCTACCACTGATTGCTGGTTCTGATTGTGCCATGTTACCAGCCACATCACTCATTTTGCAGGGTCTCAGGTCTCCATTTTCCCTCTTCTCTTCACATAGTCTCTGGCCCTTATCTTTTGAGAGGGCTGAGAGTTTGGCCTCAGGGAAAGAGGACATCTTCTAGATAAGGCATTTGAAAGTAGAAACTGTATTTTTCAGGCCCAGTTCTTCCCTAGCCCACAGCGAGAAGCAACCACTTCAGATATGAGAAGTGGTGTGCATTTGGCACATCTGCATGCCACTCAAGCAATTCTAACAGCTTGAAATCCTGCAGAACAATGCATTGTGCTGCCCAAGTTGGCAGTCCCTTGGTCTGCAATACAGGGGTCATGCCAATGTCTCTTGCCCTGTTTACCCATTATTTTAGGAAGCAAATTGCCTTATGGCTTAAAAAAATCATTTTTGAAGTCTGACATGCCAATATAAAAGCATAGACATCATGAGTGAACAGCTCAGTGGATTTTCACAAAGTAAACAGGCCCGTATAACCAACACCTAGAACAGGAAATAGAGCATTACAACCCTTTCACCACACACATGCACACACATGTGCACACGTGCACACACACACATATACACAGAAGCAACTCCAAAATGCCTGTCCCCATACACTTTCTTCCCCAATGGAAACCACTCTCCTGCCTTCCAGTATCAGATTAATATGGGATGTTGGCTTTTAAAAAGACTTTTAATTATAATTTTTTCAAAGATATATAAAGGTAGAGGGAACAGTACATGGAATCTCCATGTAGCCATCACCGGCCCCATGGTTTGTGAACTCATGACCACTCTTATGTTCTATTACCCCATCCACCCTCCAATTCTGACTTAGATTGTCTTGAAGCATATCTCAGACATCATATCATTTTATATGTTATTGTTTTAATATGTATTTATAGTCATTAATGATTTCACAAACATAAGAAAATACGAAAATTATACAGAAAATTTAACAATAATTTATTCATGCCTCAACTATCCACTCCGTGTTCAAATCTCTCCTGTTGTGTCATAAATGATTTCTGTTCGTTTTTTAAGAGTTTTCTTTTAAATAAAACAAGATCCAGATATTAGCAGGTGGGACATTTTGATTTTTTAAACACTTTTTATGGAATTAGAACATGTGTACAGAAAAGGGCTCAAATCATAAGTGTACAGCTGATGAGCTGTCAGAATATGAACACAGTGGTGTAAAGAAAGCCAAATCAAGGACCTCAGAAGCCCCCTTTGTCACTCCCTCCCAGCAAAGGCAGCACTATGCGGACTTCTGACACTACTGGTGAATTTCATCCCTTGGCAGATGGGCTTTAACATTTTTGTCTAATTCACTTAGTCTTACTAATCCTCTTCTTTTTCTTGGCTGTGGTGCATGGCTGTGGAACTCAGGGTGGACTTCTGTTGGCCAGCCAGTTCCTGGATGGCTGTCTCTGGGTGGAGGACTCCCGCCGTTCCTGCTTAGATACCCACAAAGGCTGCTCTTTAGCCTCCTTCCCTTCACCCCCTTCCCCTGCCCCCAGTGCAACGAGTATTACACAACCACAGAACTGCAAAATATTCCCACAATTTTCTGATCCTCTCTGGGAGAGGCTGTTCTGGCTTTCGCAAGCATTCCTCTCAGCCCTGGCCCTCTGCCTGCTCCTCACTCCCAGGTGGTGCTGGTCAGGCTGACTAGAGGCCAAGGCTAGTCACAGTGGGCCAGCACTCACACACAAATGCCCTCTTCATTTCACGTGGAACATTCTTTTAAAATCTGGGTCTTAGTTTTGTTGTTTTTTTTTTTTTAATAAAAGAGTTATCATAAAAGAGGGACAGCATAGGAAGTCCCCAACGAGCAGCAATATTTAAAAGAAATTCACAAGGCTTATCTGTCACTCTCTTATTATTTGCTTTTACCAGTCACAATTTAATTAAGCTTTGTGTTGAAAAATTACTCTGGTTTGCTTCTGTCCCAAGAGGCACAAGCTGGGGCACCTACAGAGTGCAGGGCAGAGCTTCATTTTTCATTTGCATGTTCTAGGGTCGAAGGACCTCAGACTGAATCAAATGATGAAGCCTCTGCCCATGATGTCGTCTATGGCTCCCTGCCCCAGCCTCTGGAAAATAAGCTTCTCTCTGAGGAAACACAGTCAACTAAGACTGAGACTAGGCGCAGAGTTGGCAAACTGCCACAAGCCTCTCGCATCCTGAACACTATGCTGAGTAATTATGACCATAAACTGCGCCCTGGCATTGGAGGTGAGTAGCAGAACAAAGTTCTTTCTCTCCTGTAGGGTCCAGGGTTTGAGGGTATAGGCATGGAGAATGGACCTGGGTTATAAAAGAGGGTGCCATGCACATGAACAGGAGCATCTGGTGTTGACCTGTTGGGTAAGACATATTAACTCTAGTCTCAGCAGTGTCATTGACCTTGATTAAGACTTTTCCCTTCTCTCGCCTTCAGGTTTTCCAACCGTAAAGTAAGAGGACTAAACTAGGTTGTTGATCTTCAATATGTATGTTCAGTTCTTAACGGTCCATGAGCTGGGTTTCGCCATGAAAGAACAAATAAAGAAATAAGATTGGATACTGAATTTGTGTGGTCCAACACTTAAACTTGACTCCCCTTTCATCCCCTCTGACCACTTCCTCCCCTGTCCTATGACTCTGTTTAACACTTACCCTCTGCTGCTTCTGCTTCCCTTATAGAGAAGCCCACTGTGGTCACTGTTGAGATCTCTGTCAACAGCCTTGGTCCTCTCTCTATCCAGGACATGGTGAGTACTAAACTTTTCTTACAGTATTTCCTAGCCCAGGTGCTTACCTACAGGGCATTCCACAGACTTTCTGCTTTCTGCTCTGTATTTCTGTAACAATTCCAATAATTTATTTTCTGGAGGGAGGAAGGGATTTTTTAACCACTGACTTGAGAATGAGACTGGAAAAGGTAAGTCTGTTGCTACTTGAAGAGGATCTTCAGAATCATGACTGTATCTTCCAGTTTTTTCAGTGAAAATAAAAATAATAAAGCAATTTTAAACACCACAATGGAATGCCTCTTTTATTCTGATAATTATTTGTATGGATATAAGTCTAAAGTTGCTAGCTCTTGCTCTAAGACTGTTTCTATATTTTTGCTCTACTTCCTTTTTTCCTTTCCACTAGTATCATCATAGTGTCAGCACTGCCCCCATTTAGCTTTCATCATCTCCCACCTAGAATACACCTACTCCAATCTACCTACTAAGTTGTTCTCCCAAGTGATGCGCCTCCTGCAGTCTCGGCTCTGTTTACTACATGAAGTTCAAGACCTTCCATGGTTATATTCCTCTTCACCCCTTTAGAGACCACATGCTTTGCTCACACTGGAATATGGGTGCTCCCAGATCACCTTGTGCCTCTGAGCTTTCCTTCAAGTAGTTTTCTGTTTGGTATGCCATTGTTCGACTTTCTTACTTGTCAGTTGCCTTCTTTTTCAGTATCTAGCTCAGACAGCAACTCATTCATGGCATCTCCCCAGACCTCCACACCTGTTAATTGCTTCTTTCTTTTTCACACCACATTTCTCTCCTTGGCAGTTACATCTTTAGAGCTTGTATCACAGTTGTTTACCTGATTCCCTATGTCATTTCATTGTAATTATCTGTGGTATGTCTGCCTTGCTGTCTCCACCATGGGCTCCTTGATGTCAAGGGCTCAGTATATGTTAGCTAAGCACATGAGTGATGAAAGATGTTCTGCAAGAATCACTTGCATCTTCAGAGCCTGACACTGAGGAAGGCTGTGATAAGCAACTCCATCACAGCCGTAGACTTGGCTTGGCCCAGGGAAAACAAAATTTTAGCATATTCACTGGTACCCAAAAAGTGCCATGTGACTGGGTGAGTTTAGAGCGTTGGCTCTGAGGTGGGCCTTGCAAATAGACCCTCAAAGGTAAGTTAACCTTCATGGAAAATCAAGGTGTTTGCATAGGCTAAGCAGAAGAGCAAGGCCCCCCACCTCCGCCACTGTGAGGCTTTGACTGCCTGATTCTTCAGGCACACTACTTATATAATACTATGTAACAAATTACCTCCAAAACATAGTGTCTTAAAGCAACAAATAATCATTATTTCACAGTTTGTGTGTGTCAGCAATCCAGGCATGGCTTAGCTGGGTTCTTTGTTTCAGAGTCTTTCACAAACCTGTAATCAAGGTGTCAGCTGGGGCTGGGGTCTCATCTGAAGGCTCAACTGAGAGAAGATCCGTTTCCAAGACCACTCACAGGGCTGGCAGGATTCATTTCCTCTCTGGCTGGGGTCTGGAGATCTCCCTCCGTCCTTGCCACGTGCACCTATCCACAGGATAGCTCACAATATCGTAGCTGGCTTCCTTCTGAGTGAGGAATTGTAGACAAGGTGCTCAAGATGAAAATCACAGGTTTTATAATCTAATTTTAGAATTGACATCCCATTGCTTCTGTGGTACTCTCCTCATCAGATGCAAATCATGAGGTCCATCCCACAGTAAAGTGGAGGGGATTACAGAAGGGCGCAAATACCAGGAAGTGAAGAACATTGGTGGATATCTCAGAGTCTGCCTGCTACATATAATTATTATGTTCTTCTGTTAGAGCAACTCCTAGAATGGAGTTGCTGGGAACTAACAAGAAAGAACAGACACATGAGAGTAGATAGATGCTTTTGGGTTTCTGTCTACATTTTAAAATTGGTGGGTTTTTTTTTTGTCTCTTCTGTTGATGTCAGATTTACTTTTTCACTGCTAAGAGTGTGTTAACCACTACGAGAATTGCAGTCTCCTTTTTGTCTTGCAATTTACCTTTTTAAAATGAGTATGAATTTAGCAATTAGTTTTGCTAGCATTGTTTATAAACTAAGAAACACTAAGTTCTGTGCAAGAACCAGAGGTTGAGGGCTTGTGGTCCCACCATTGTGGACATTGCTGACCCTTTCAGGTCATTGGTGTAGAAGTAGGGGAAGTGGCTCAGGATGTATTCTAGCTGGGCAGAGAGCATCCTGCACCAGTCTCTGCCTCTCCCCTTTAGCATCCCAAAAGCCGAATATAGTGCTCAGTCCACAGTAACCTCATGGCTCCTGGAAATTTGCGTATCTATTTCGCTGTTCCTTTGTTCTATTTCTGTGCTCCTTTGGCTTGACTTTAAGGCACTGCCAACCTGATTTGGAAGTAACCAGTCCAATTTCCAGCAAGCCGGTTTGTTCGTTCTTTTCTAACATATCACTCTTCACCCAATTGGTGGCAGCTAAATTTCTTTAGGTGGAGTGAAGAGAACACACACATATTGACAAATGGAGCATGGGGCGCTAAGTTGCTTTGGTTTGCTTTCTGAAATTGAAGAGTAGTGGAGAATTTGTGACTACAGTTTCATTGCTGTTTGGTAAGCCAGTTTCTATCTACAAGAGCCCATGTAGCAGAGCAGTAGCCCCACTCACAGTAACTGAATGCCCTGTCTCTGCTTGCTCCGTGGCTATTCATCCTGCCAGCAGTGGCCTCACCTGACAATGCTCTGAGGATATAGTCTAATAACCCAGCAGTCACCAAACCTAGCATGGAACATAGGGCAGTTCACAAAAGGGCCAAAAACTTTATTTTCTTTGGCCGGTAAGGTGGTGCTTTATCCTGAGCCAAGAGTCTTTTGTAAATTCCAAACTCTTACATGTAGTTTTAAATTATTCTGAGATGTCTTGCCTTCCACATGGTTTCAAACAGTTCTTTAAAACTGTGGGAGGTCCCTGTTCTGTGGTGTACTTGGTAAGGAGGCGACGCATGTCTCTGCCACGCAGTCACAGAATATGCCAGTACCCAGCACATTCTTATCTCCTTGGATCCTCATGACAGCCTGCATGGAAGCCAAAGCTGCCATTAGGATAGGGATCCCTGTTTTACATTTGAGGAAGCTGAGCCTTCTCAAAAATGTGAGTCCTGGCATTGGGTACATATTTGGTGTAGCTGCTTGAGGGTGGTTTCGACATCTTTCAGTCAAATGTTGTATAGAGAGCAGGCCTTGTCCTCAGGGAGGAAAACCTGAGTGCACGGTTTTGGAACACTCAGTCTGAGATTAAAAGGCAATGAGTAATCGGGGAATGACTGCCCATTGTAGCATCAATAGTTGCTAACTCTTTTTTTTTTTTTTTTTTTTTTTTTTCTGTGGTAATTATCGCAGTTGATTCTAGTTCCAAAACTCTGAATTTCTAGTTTTGGCTGAGCTAGAAAAGATGTACATCACAAGCTCCTTTGTCAAACTGGGGAAAAACTGAACTGTTAGTTATCAGTTGATATACAATGAACTTAAAATTGTCAAATAGAAATTAAATGCTCATTTGAAACACTTCAAAAGAAATTAAATGCTCATTTGAAACACTTCATAACATAAAGCATAAGCACAGTGTGAGTGCAGAGGGAAAGGGTTCCCGCAGGCTACCAAGCAGTTCATGAAGCCTGGAAATGCAGGAGGCTCTGCTAGCCAAGTTGGAACTGCCAGCCACTTGGGACAGTAGGAATACTTGGAAGGCTATTTGTGGAGGCAGGTGGTGCAGGGTGGAGTCAGAGACTCTCATACAAATGGGAGCCAGGCTCTGCCAGCTCTTTTCTGTCTGCTACTCTGGCCTACTCCAGGGAACATTCTGAGTCTTCCCTTCCATGGCTGGCTCCCAGCAGTTTGGTGGCTTGGCAGCAAAGACAATCAGGGATTTTCTTTATTTCTTCCCTAAGGGCCCTACCCGCCTCCATGGTTGTGGGTATTCATTGTTGGATGCAGAACTCAGGGGAAAGACATAGAGATTCTGCAGACAAAATTGGACCTTGGTACCTAAAACGATTGTTGGTACAAGTGAAAGCCATCCCAGGGCAAGGCTGCCATTGACTATTTGTGTGACTTTGGATTGCCCCCTTTCTCATAGAGCGTCAGTTTCCTTATCTCTAAAATAAGGATGTTGGGCTAGCCGTCAAAGTTCTACCTTGGCCTAGTTGTGGTACTTGCTGCTCGAGCTGCTTGCAGTTCTATTGCTGTCGGGTTTTTTTCTCCCTTCAACACCAGTGGTACACATTTCTAGCTTCTTCCTGTTAAATATCATTGTTTATATTTAACAGACATTTTATGGGACAGAGAATATCTGGAGACCAAATAATCATGGATATATCTATGCACATGCACACACACATTCAGAGGTTACAAGCACTTATTTGAAAGGAAAAACAAAACAAGGGGAAAAAAAGGTTCTTCTTGTTTAAAAAACATGAGACTAAATAGACATTTCTCTTGTGACTCGAAACATTTCTTTTTTTCTCTTTTTCGAGATGGGGTCTTGCTCTGTCGCCCAGCCTGTAGTGCAGCAGCACAATCTCAGCTCACTGTAACCCCCTTTTCCCAGGTTCAAGGGATACTGCTGCCTCAGCCTCCCAAATAGCTGGAATTACAGACATCCGCCACCACGCTCGGCTAATTTTTGTATTTTTAGTAGAGATGGGGTTCCACCATGTTGGCCAGGCTGGTCTCGAACTCCTCACCTTGTGACCCTCCTGCCTCAGCCTCCCAAACTGCTGGGAGTACAGGCATGAGCCACGGCACCAGACATCCAAAACACTTTATTTTTATTTTAATTCTGGAGAATGCAGGATTGGGGTTAATTAATATTTGTGTTCCCCAAATAAAAATTGAAAGGGGAAACTTCACTGTATGCAATCAACAGTGTGTGCACTTGTAAATTTTTAAAACAGTTTTGAGCTGGGATCTTTGATTTACTGTGGAAATAATGGGGACTGAGAGAGTGTTGAATTTCTTCCTGGCCCAGTGCTCCATACATTCCACCACATTGCCTTTAGGATTCTAGGTTAGGGAGTGGCAAACTATATGCTAGCATGTCAGTGTCCTTTTTCTGCTCATCCCCAAGTGTCTGCTTTTCTCTCCGTCCCACCAGGAATACACCATTGACATCATGTTCTCCCAGACCTGGTATGATGAACGCCTCTATTACAATGACACCTTTGAGTCTCTTGTTCTGAGTGGCAATGTGGTGAGCCAGCTATGGATCCCAGACACCTTTTTCAGAAATTCTAAGAGAACCCAAGAGCATGAGATCACTATGCCCAACCAGATGGTCCGCATCTACAAGGATGGCAAGGTGTTGTACACAATTAGGTATGTCAAGCCTCTGGAGTCTCACCTCCTGGGATTCTCTCTCCCCTTCTGATAATTTTAGCTAAAGATCCATGGGCATAGATCTCATTCTGAATGATACCTCTAAGTGCCTGTCCAGCTTTCGTAGACCATGAGTTCAGCTCCCTCATGTAACAGATATAGAGGCCTCAAAATAGGAAGATACTGCTGCAAGCCACACACCAAGTTTCTGACAGAGCCGGGACTGGTACTCTGTTACTTGGCTCCAAGTCCAGAACTTCCCCAACTAGGATGTGTCAGTATGACTGCATTACCTAGACAATTCCATCCCAAGTGGGCACTGGATATAAATATACGTCCACAGTGGTGGAGTTGTTCAGGTGGTGCAGCAGCACAGCAGTGGCAAAGGTACCTAAGATGAGCCTGGATACTTGAATTCCCAACAAGGGAAGATTGTGTGTAGGGGGCAGGAAGGTGGGGAAGAGTGGGAGGATGTTGGCAGGTCCTGGAAACTGGGCTAGGTGAGGGAAAAAAAAGCCTGTCAAATTGGTCCATATGTTTCTCTAATGATGGAGTCCAGAGTAGCCAGATAATTCTAAGCTGTTTGTCTATTTGTTTTGTTTTGTTTTGTTTTTTCTTTTTTGTTATCTCTCTTTGAGCTTTTTGTCTTAAATTCTACTAAGGGCTGGGTGCAGTGGCTCATACCTGTGACCCTTTCGAGGGTGCAGCGGGCAGATCACTTGAGGTCAGGAGTTCTAGACAAGCCTGGCCATCATGGGAAAACCCTGTCTCTAACTAAATATGCAAAAATTAGCGGGGCATGATGGTGCTAATTCCAGCTACTTGGGACGCTGAGGCACAAGAATTGTTTGAGCCTGGGAGGCAAGAGACTGCCGTGAGCTGAGATCATGCCACTGAACTCTAGCCTGGGTGACAGAGTGAGACTCTATCTCAAACAAACAAACAAACAAAATAGACTCTGGCTATTCATTGGTGATGGTCCCTGGACCAAAGTTGGTGGATATGAAAGTGCTTAGGATCAGCCTAATGGGGCTCCTTTCTCCCTTCCAGGATGACCATTGATGCTGGATGCTCACTTCATATGCTCAGATTTCCAATGGATTCTCACTCTTGCCCTCTGTCTTTCTCTAGCTGTGAGTACCTTCTTAGGTTTCTGCAGCCCCAGAGATATGCTGGGCTCCTTCTTTTTCTCATCCTTGCCGTTTACATTTTTCTGCCTCTGCTTTTCTCCTAAAACGATGCCAAGGTTGTACAGGGCTTCCATCCTCCACCCTCATTTCCTTTCCTGCCAGCAATACTGCATTGCTCAACCCATCCACGTGCCTCTGAAATGTACCTCAAGTGTGTCTGCTCCTCTCCATCTCCACTGGCACTACCTTGGTTTAGGCCTTTGTCATCTTTCACTTGGACTTTTGCCACATCTTCACTTTGAAACTGCACATGTCTAAAACAAAGTCATTGTCTCCTCCAAACCTCTACCACCAAAACAGGTGTGTTGCTTCTGTGTTCCTTTTTGTCTCATTGAAGAGCACCATCACCCACCCAGTTGCCCAAATCAAGAACTCTGATGGTCCCTCTCCCTCACTTCCTGTATCTAATCAATCCGCGCAACCTATTAGTGTTTCTTCCCAGTCTCTACCAATGCTGTCTATTTGTGTGCACTCTGTCACAGCTTTGATTTCCACCTGCATTAATTTAATTGTGACTGTATTACTACACTGGCCTGTTTCACCAACATGCTATCCTCACGGAAGGAACAAAGTGACCTAGCTGAAAGGTCACCTACACCAGATCACTTCTCATTTTCTAATCTGCCCTTAACTGTCATGAATCAATTCGAAATTCCTTAGAATGATACTCAAAACCATTCATGAACTGTACTCTGCCACCCACTCCTGTGCTCCTCATCCTCTGTGAGCTAGCCGTCCTGAACTTTTGGCTTTTCCACAACACACCAGGTATTTCACCCTTCTGTGCTGCCCCTTAATCCCTTCAATCTCATTCTTATTGAGAATATTTACTTGAGTTTCAAGATTAATGAGGCTATCACCTGCTTTATGAAGTCTTTTCTGAGTATGTCTCCAAGTGATCTTTATCTGCTTTGTTTCCCCACTGTTCCATGGGCTTAGGTTTTTCAGAGCACCTCCAAAAATCACAGTAGTATACTCACTGTCTTATAAAGTAAAATGTAAATTTTTGAGGATAGGTTCATGCCTTGCTCATCTCTGTTTCCAGCCCAGGGCCTGACACTGAGGAATGGGCTTCAACAACGAGGTAAGAGAGGCAAGGTCCCACAGCTGCTGAGACCACAGACAGGATTCCAAGGCACTGTGCAGGCTGACTCCATGCTATTGGAGACCCAATTGGGCTTCCAAGTCTCATACGACCCTCTTTCTCACATTGCTTTCCAGTTTCCTATTCTGAGAATGAGATGACCTACAAGTGGGAAAATTTCAAGCTTGAAATCAATGAGAAGAACTCCTGGAAGCTCTTCCAGTTTGATTTTACAGGAGTGAGCAACAAAACTGAGATAATCTCAACCCCAGCTGGTAAGTGTGCCATGGAAACCAGGGCTTGGCAGAAGTCCAGGAAGGTGGTAGGGATGATTGGAGATGGCCATCCATACAAATGCTTTGCAGTAATCCCATGGAAATATGGTAAGACATGGCACCTGTCTTATAATTGCTAAGCACTTACAACTGTTTGCAGAGGAAACTGAGACTTTGTAACTATGTCTCAGTCTTACCTGCAAAGAAGTAAGTGCTTTGCCAAGCCCCTTGAGAGATTAGGTAAGTAGATAAAGTTCTGTTGCTGTCAGAATGTGCAGCTGGCTTTTTCATGCGGACCCTTCAGTTTCAAGGTTACAACACTGACCTACTTGGATGACTTTGGGGAATGGAGCTCATATGAGTTCTCCATACCCAGAACCAATCCAAGCTGGTTGAACGGGAAGCAAAGTCCATTATAGTGGGAGGTGGAGGCTAGAGCTCTAATGTGAGCTGGTTTAAGGCTGGGATAGTCTGGAGGAAGTTACAGCAGCTACAGTGGCTGCTGCATTGGCATTTATCTTAAAGGAACAGGTCTGAAAATCACAAATTCTTGTCAGAGTTCATGGTGGATTCAACATAAGCATAGTGACCACTGGTTTTCTGACCTTTTCTCTAGCAAAGACTAAACGAGAAAGCCCTGGGTCTCTTATACTTCAGCTTGCAATTAGATGTGAGCATCTTCACTTATGTTCCTAGGTGATCTGAATGAAGAGCCAAGGGACCTCCCCAGGGTAGCTCCCAAAGCAGCCCTGGAAGCACTCTTCACACGTCCTAACCAAGTTCAGGGCAGTGAAGGCACTGCCCTCATCGTTTCCAGAGTGTGGATGGAGCCAGTCACCCAACGAGCCATTTGTCGTGAGAGGCATCTTGTTCTGCTACCATGTGACTAGGCAGAAAAATCTGCTTTTGTTTCATTTGTTGAGTCATTCTCTGGGTGAGGGAAAGCTCATGCTCATGTGGCCAGAGCTTTGCTTGCACAGTACCAGGAAGGGGAAGAGAGCTGGGGTACCTTACAAATACTTGCCTTTTTTCTTAGGAACTCTGGGAAAGCAGTTTCACTACCTTTGACATGGGAGCCTTGCTCTTCTGCCAGCTAATGATGGGCCTGCCTCTTGGCTTTCCGCACCTCAGTTTTTCCCAGATAGGTGGGGACCCATCGTCAAAAGTGACAGAGGAGATAAGGCCCAGGGGCTTTCAAGTCACTAGTGGTTCCATTTAGTAGATGGTTGTGCATTGTTTCAAAATGGTGCCCTAGTGACTACAAAGCCCCAGAGCCAGTATCATCACCAAAGCGATGGCAGTAGGTAAACATCAGACCTCCTTGGGAGTGAGGAGGATTGTTGAGGAGAAAAGAGGTCTTCTTTCTCCTCTGCTAGAGACTGGTTGATCTTGAGACATGGTTCCTTCAGAGTCAGAGTTATCTTTAGACTTCAGAGTCCAAACTCTTCTAGCTGGACCCTAGGACAGGTCTCTCCATCTGGAGCATACTTATGTAGTCATCTCCTAAGAGTTCAGAATTCAGTGGTAGTCTGCTACTCTGGCCATCTTGGACCTTGAGCCACAGAATCACTGCTTCAAGAGGTTCAAAGAGAGTCCAGCCTTGCCCCAGGGAGTGGCTTGTCCTTCACTGATGACTGTGGACCCTCAAATGGAATATCATTGCTGGTCAGGAATTCACTGTCTTACAAGGAGCTTGCTTTCTTCTCGAGACAGTTCTGTCCATCAGAAAACTCTTCCTGTTCATCCGAAATTGGAGTCTCTGGAAGTGCCACACATTGGGTCTAGTTATTCTTCCTTGGAACTATCCAGCTCACGTTAGTCCAGCCACTGCTTTACAGGGCCTAGATGAAAGGATCAGCATTATCATTCCCAGCATGGATCATAGTCTGTTGTAGTCCACATAGCCCTAGTTTGTTTTTCTTCCTTTATTCTTCAAAGCTTTGAGTCCATTCATCATTCTAGTCCCAGTCCTCTGGACATGATCTTTTTAATTGTGTCCCTCTGATACTGCAGTGACCAACGATGGTCTGGTCAAAGAGGATAAGAGTTTGAGCATAAAACCGTCTTTAGCATGTATTTTTTACTTTGGTTCCTCAGCCCCAGATATATATGTTTTTCTTACCTGTGCTTCTCTAACTCCTCAAGAAGAAAAAAGTGTGTGTTAGCATCTTTCTCTTGTCCTTCAAGACAAATTGCCACCTCTTGATGAATGGAGGAGGTTCTTTTTTTGGCCATATATTAAATAAACCTAGCAATTAGAAGTGTCTTCAATTGCAGTCAAGATCCCAGGGCAAGAGGACTTTTGATAAATACATTCTGGCCAGTAGGCAAGTGTGAGGGTGGTCTGTGCATCAGCTCTGGAGGAGTTCTATCCCAAAGCTATACTCAACACACAGGTTTCCCACTGAAAACAGGTCACTCACTTGCCTTTTTCCAGAAGAATCTGAGAAGCCTTGCTCCTTGAGTTTCAGTGCTGCCAAGCAAGGTGAGTAGGAATTCAGCTCTTCTCATTCAACTCCAGGCCACCCTGACCTGCTGGGCAGGTGATCTACTTTCCAAAATAGGACACACGGATAGGTTCGTGCTCTGGTCTGCTTTACAAAGATGCTGCCTGGCAGGAACAAGAGCTGCTGAGTGCTGGGTTCCAGGCTGTTCTGAGCTTGGATGGACACGGGCTAAGCCATAGGGTCCACATGAGCCCTGCCTTGAAGGGACTTAAAAGCCCACCTAGTTATAGACCTAGGAATTCTATAGTATCGAAACTCCAATGTGATGCTGAGAGTGGAAAATGATGTCCTGAGCTCAGAGAAAAGCCCACACAAGCCAGGAGTCATGATAACATGCCTCCTGCTATGATGGAGAAGGTTCGTCAGAGCATAAAACAGCATGAATGGTGTAAAAAAAGATGCCAACTAGAGATATACTTTGTCATCAGGTCCTGGAGGAGCCATGATTGTCTAGCTGAACTCCATGAGCAGGGATATAATGGCCAAGTTACTATGAGGACCTCAGTCTGCCCTGTGGATATGTACTCCACAGACCTGACATCTGGAGGACTGACTGAAATGTTCATTTTGAGCTCATTCTTCTCTTTCCCTGAAACACTCAATTCAGGTTAGAGGTCCTAGACTAAGACCAGAGAGTCCAGGGTTAGATTATTGGTGTAAATTTGCAGGCTATCTGAGGAAATCTGTGAGCAGATGGGATTGGCTTTGGGTAAGATGTGTGAAAGTGTGAGTATCAAATGTCAGCTGGAGTTGGGTCATGGTGGGCCTTTAGCATCAGAGTCCAGAGTGCAGATTGAGTCTATAGCTCATGTGGAACAGGGAGCCACCAAAAGTTTGGGGAGCATGCTAGTCCCGGTTTTGACCATCGGTGGAGCAGTGCTCACTCACTAAGGCATTTTGCCATCATACGAATGTGTAGAAAGGAGGCCGAAAGCATTCTGTGCTTCCCCACCACAGCACAGACATCCCTGGTCTCATTTGCTGATAGTAGACCTTCTGCGGGCCAGCAGTCCAGGTATGACATGTTTCAGTGGGCTCAGGGGTGTGAAGCCCTCAGTCAGCCATCTGGATATCAGCTGCTTGGGCATGATATCTAAAAGGCTGTTTTTTTCACTTTCACCAGGCTCTCTTGCCACCCTGCAGAGACAGACATTGGTTGTGGGAGAGTGAACTGAGAAAGAAGCTATTAAGATTCTGGCCTTGACTTAGCTGTTAACTGGCCATGGGTCTTGCAGTAAGTCTTTTTTCTGGGCTTCTTCTGGTCCTATTTGTATGTATTGCATTGTTACATCATGCCTCTATCCTAGGGAATACTGTGAGCTGAACGGTGAGACCCTTACTGTGCATGTCCTGCTTAAGGGAGACCCTCATGTAATGCAGTAGTGTTTTTTCTGTCTTTCAGGTGACTTCATGGTCATGACGATTTTCTTCAATGTGAGCAGGCAGTTTGGCTATGTTGCCTTTCAAAACTATGTCCCTTCTTCCATGACCACGATGCTCTCCTGGGTTTCCTTTTGGATCAAGACAGAGTCTGCTCCTGCCCGGACCTCTGTAGGTAAGAGGGGAAAGAGGCATACACATAGGCACATGGCTGGGAGTTGGCTGGGCCACAGCAGAGTTGCCTTGTCATGGAGTCCTTCAACCAATGTAGCATATAGGTCAGGAGCTGAGCCCACCTCCACTCCTGTGCTCTTGCAGGGGTCACCTCTGTTGTCACCATGACCACGTTGGGCACCTTTTCTCGTAAGAATTTCCCGCGTGTCTCCTATATCACAGCCTTGGATTTCTATATCGCCATCTGCTTCGTCTTCTGCTTCTGCGCTCTCTTGGAGTTTGCTGTGCTCAACTTCCTGATCTACAACCAGACCAAAGCCCATGCTTCTCCGAAACTCCATCATGTATGAACTGGGTATGGGAGTGGTAGCAAGGCTTTGGAGTGTGAAGACATTCTAGCAAGGGCATTAGGGTTATGGCACTTAGGTGCTCAGCTTGCTGAGTAAAGGGATATTACCCAGGGTTGTGGGGGGAGTTGAATCAACTTCCCGATGTAATGGTGAGAAGTTGGAAGTGACAAGCCAAGATATGGTGTGCCAAAGAAAGTTTCCAGAAAACCCGGAGGCAGCACATAGACTTGGCTTGTCTTCCTTTGACCTTTCCCCACTTCTTTCCTTGTCCATTTTAGCCTTGTGTCGATAGCCGTGCCCATACCCGTGCCCGTGCACGTGCCCGAGCCTGTGCCCGCCAACATCAGGAAGCTTTTGTGTGCCAGATTTTCACCACTGAGGGAAGTGATGGAGAGGACCGCCCGTCTTGCTCAGCCCAGCAGTCCCCTAGCCCAGGTAGCCCTGAGGGTCCCCGCAGCCTCTACTCCAAGCTGGCCAGCTGTGAGTGGTGCAAGCGTTTTAAGAAGTACTTCTGCATGGTCCCTGATTGTGAGGGCAGTACCTGGCAGCAGGGCCGCCTGTGCATCCACGTCTACCGCCTGGATAACTACTCGCGAGTTGTTTTCCCAGTGACCTTCTTCATCTTCAATGTGCTCTATTGGCTTGTTTGCCTTAATTTGTAGGTGCCACCTGGTACCCTGTGAGGCAGCCTCCGCAGTTCCCCAGGAGGTCCAAGCCCCTTGCCAAGGGAGTTGGGCGAAAGCAGCAGCAGCAGGAGCAACTAGAGATTTTCCTGCCCCATTACCCAAATGGAAGTCTATAGAGGGTTTGTCTTTGCTGCGCCTCTCCCCGATCTGACCCATTCACTGAGTCTCGTTGGCAGCCCATTTCAAATTATTAATAAATGGGCTACCCTCCTCTTCTTCAAGGAGCGTCTATGATGCTCAGTCTTAAAAATCATAGGCACCTAGTGATCAGCTCCCTAAAACCGTGCCTATGTACAGGCAGATTAGCTATCTTTCAACAGTGCTGACAACCAGACGACCACTGCATTTTTCCAGAAGCCCATAATTGCCTTTGTATTGCTTTGGACCCAGCTCTGGCCTCAGTCTCAAAGTGCACCAACTAGTTGCTTCTCTATACCTGACACCTCATTAAGATGCTGGACAGCAGTGCAGCAGGAAGAAGGGATCCCTACCCTTTAGTCAGATTATTATGTTACTGGTTCTCTCTCCCTGCTACCCCTTTCTCTACAGATAGATAGGCACTGGCATTATCCCTTTAGAATGAGGGCGGCAGCAAGACAGCCTATTTGGGACAGCATTCCTCTCTCTGCTGCTGTGACATCTCCCTCTCCCTGCTGGCTCCATCTTTCATCCGCACTACTAATTCAATGCCCTTCATCCAATGGGTATCTATTTTTGTGTGTGATGATAGTAACTACTCCCTGCTTTATATGCCACCTTCTTCCTTCTCTTTGACCCCTGTGACTTTTCTCTAGCTTCCTCAGTGACTTTCCCTAGCCCTGACCCAGGTACTAGGCCTTGGTGACTTCCTGGGGCCAGGAAACTAAGGAAACTTGGCTTTGCAGCACACATTACTCACCACTTATTGGTGCCCACCTAAGGCACACCATAGGAGTTCTATCACTTGCTTGGCCCCTGGACCCATGAGCCAGCCCACTGTTATACCTGGGGCACTCTAACAATCACAATCAATCAATTGAATTCCCTTAAATTCGTATGGCACTGGAACTTTGGCAAAGCATTTTTGACAAATTGTGTCTATTTGGAGCTTCATGATAGCACTGTGACATCTTTAGGACAGGATTATTATCCCCATTGTGCAGATGGAAACCCTGAGGCACAGATTTCTATGGGACTGTGGATCTCACTGGAAGCTACCCAAGAGCCTACTGTCGCCTTCTAGATCACATGACAGCTCAGTTCATCATGATTCTACTCTGTCACCTCTGCTGGTACTCCATTGGCAGGGCCCAGAATGGCGACCTCTCTTTAGCTCAATTTCTGAGCCTTAGGTGCTCAGAGAGTCCCCAAGATCAGATCTCTCCTGGCTCTAGTAACCCAGTAGAATGAATTTTGGTATGCCCCATGCTTGTATATGCTAAGTGAATCTGTGTTTGTAATTCTGTAATTTATTAGAGGGTGGGTAAGGTGGGGTCTCCATCTACTTTTTGTCACCATCATCTGAAATGGGGAAATATGTGAATAAATATATCAATGAAGCATTCAAGGTGTGGCTGGTTTCTGTGGCATTCAAGTTTGTTCTCAGCCCAGGTTTTAAATCTGAAATCCATGACCCAAATCTTTGCTCCCCTCTCCCATCCATAATTTCCATACCTACCACTCATGGACCGTTTACCCTTTTCTCATTAGTAGGGAACAGGAACGAAGGGGGGAGTGTGCCTGGGTGTCTGGCACCCTTTACAGATTCACTTCATTGCTCCCATGCCTCTGCTGGCTCCGTGTCCCTTTTGCCTTCTCTATCACTCTAGCTCCCGTAATCAGAACTAGACGGTTCCTAGGGACCACCAGATTCAAAACATTCCCCTCCTCTACCACATAAAGATGAAGATTCTGAGGTAGAGAAAAAAACGGGAGATTTGTCTCCTGTCACACAAGGAGTTAATAGTGGAGTGGGACTGGACCTTAGAAATGTTAATACCCTGACTTGGCTTGGAGTAAGCCTGGACACCTTGGTTGATTCACCTTTCAAAATAAGGTTTGTTATTTTATACCTCTAAAGGTATGTTGGGAAGTGTGGCCCTGGCATCCTGTGACACTTCCAACTCTAAAGGAACTCAGAAACAATAATGAGAGCCAAAGAGGAGACAAAAAGGCTGTATCTGAACAGCCATTTTTGCCATAAAGTCTTTAGAATGATGCTCAAACTTGCATGCAAGAAACTCATAGAAAATACAAGGAACAGTTTTAGAACTAGGAAAATATTTCATCACTAAATAGGGAGGAAAAAAGGCAGTGTGGTTCTTGGGCAATGTAGACGTGTGAATTTGTAAGCAGTCATATTTAAACAGATTTGATACATAGAAATAGTACAAACCAGATTTTTTAATCTCACTGTAATAAATCTACAAACACTTAAAATCTCTACCATCTGTAAATGTTTAGATGCTCACATAAACAGTTATTTTAAAACAAAGAAATTGAAATCGTTATTAAGTGCATAATATCTAAAAAATAAAATTAGTGAATGAGTTGCAGCCAACACTGCTCTTAGAGAAAAATTCATAATTTAAATGTTTCAATTACTAAATACAATGGAAAAATATGAGTTAGGCATTGATAACTAGAAACTGGAAAAAAGATAAAAACACATTATACCTTAGAAACATTTGGAGGGTTAAAGGAATTTTAAAATAAAATAGTACAGGGAACCAATTAAGCATTTGAAAAACAAGAAATAAAGCTAGGTTCCTATGTCTCTTCTCATCCAAATTACTGATCAATCAAAAATTTAAAGACTTTTTGAAAGGAAACCGTAAAGCTGCTATAAGACAATAAGGGTGAATATGTTTATATTTCTGGGATGGGAAAGGCCCTTCTAAGCATGACATAAAATACCAGAAACAAGAAAGGAAAAGATTGAAAACAGTGTCCATACTAAAAAATAATAATAACTAAAATAAAAGGAAAAGACGTAGATCAAAACACACTTTCACCACACTTTCACACTTTCAAAGGTCAATTTTTCTGGGAAGCAGTATTTGAGACCGAGATTAGAATGCAGGAAGTTGATTGGGGAGTGCTCTTTGGATTCCTGCCTTTGGGAGGAGTGCAGGGAGCAATGCCCGGTGGAGAAGAAATTGAGCTATGATGCACTGGCTGTTAAGAGCCTCACATTGCTGGGTTAAATGGTATTTCTATTTCTATATCCTTGAGGAATCGCCACACTGTCTTCCACAATGGTTGAATTAATTTACACTCCCACCACCAGTGTAAAAAGCGTTCCTATTTCTCCACATCCTCTCCAGCACCTGTTGTCTCCTGATTTTTTAATGATTGTTATTCTAATTGCCATGAGGTGATATCTCAATGTGGTTTTGATTTGCATTTCTCTAATGACCAGTGATGATGAGCTTCTTTTTATATGTTTGTCGGCTGCATAAATGTCTTGTTTTGAAAAGTGTCTGTTCATATCCTTTGTCCACTTTTTGGTGGGGTTGTTTTTTTCTTGTAAATTTGTTTAAGTTCTCCATAGATTCTGGATATTAGCCCTTTATCTGATGGGTAGATTGCAAAATTTTTTTTCCCCATTCTGTTGGTTGCTGGTTCACTCTATTTGACCCAGCAATCCCATTACTGGGTATATACCCAAAGGATTATAAGTCATTCTATTATAAAGATGCATGCACACATGTTTATTGTGGCATTGTTCACAATAGCAAAGACTTAGAACCAACCCAAATGCCCATCAACGATAGACTGGATAAAGAAAATGTGGCACATATACACCATGGAATACTATGCAGCCATAAAAAAGGATGAGTACATGTCCTTTGCAGGAACATGGATGAAACTGGAAACCATTATTCTCAGCAAACTGACACAAGAACAGAACACCAAACACTGCATGTTCTCACTCATAAGTGGGGGTTGAACAATGAGAACACACGGACACAGGGAGGGGAACATCACACACTGGGGCCTGGGGGGTGGGGGGCTGGGGAGGAATAGCAGGGGGTGAGGGGATTGGGGAGGGATAGCATTAGAAGAAATACCTAATGTAGATGACAGGGTTATGGATGCAGCAAACCACTACCATAGCACGTGTATACCTGTGTAACAAATCTGCACAATCTGCACATGTGCCTCTGAACTTAAAGTATAATAAATAAATAAATAAATAAGAGCCTCAGATTAACAAATTAGAAGTTCTCAAGCTGGGATGGTTCTTTTGAATGGTCACAAATCAGGGCAAGCGGGATGGACCCTTATACTCCCTCACTGAATGTGAACATGAACATGGATATGCCTGAGAGGGTCTCCATTAAAGGCTGTCAGCCTCCAACAGTCTCAGCAGCTGGAGAAGTAAGAGCTGTGCTCAAGGGCAGTGGTGGGGGAAGGACTTGGTGGCATACTACAACATCCACAATCATTCGCCCCTTACTTTGCTGAGACTCATTTGCTTCATACAAATACAAACCACAGTCATCCTCCCATGGTTATGTTGAGCTTCTTTTCCTTGGGAGGATTTATAAGACTAATGAAACACATTACACATCTGTTACAGGAGCTAGTCTTGGCAGCCTTAACTGATAGTCATCATCTGTCATACTACTCATTTCAGAACTCCTCTCACCCTTAGCTAGTATCTGCTTATCTAGGTAACTTATCTTGTGGACTGACTGAAACCTTCACCCTTGGAGGGTCTGAGCCCCTGGACACCATGTCCTTCTCTGCCCATAGCTGGACTTTTTATCATTTCTAAGGGATATCTAAGTGGGTCCTCTGGATGTCAAACTTATTCTTGCCTGCCCCAACTGTATAAAAGTGGCATGATCTCCTTATGGTGATTAGAATTAATTACCACTGTCAGGATGGTTACTTGTTTTCTTTTGGCTGGTGTCAAACATGACCAAGCAGCGGCTATGGGTAAAATTTGATGGAACTCTTGTGTTCCCTGGTCAAGGCATTGACAATCTGGAAGCCAAGAGGTTTAAACCTGTAGGACCCAGAAATATGAAAATTGGAGTCACAGATTCCCTTTAGTGGGTCACCAGGAGTGGATAAGCAAAACAACTTCTACTTCTGCTCCTCCGTTCCCAAACCTGTACTTTCCACCGTATAGGGTGCAAAATGATTTAGGTTGCAAAATGCTTCCTGGTGGGTGGATTCCCATTGTCTTAGAGTATCATCCCTAAGCTCACACTTCAGCTCTGTCTTTAACACGCCATTTCATCACTCTATCTTTAAGGCAATTTCTGGGTAGTATTGTATGTAATCAAATTCCAGGTCATGTGCCCAATATTGCACACCTTTTTCTGGAAAGGGAACCTCTGGGTCTAATCCAATGTTATATAAAATCTTGTCTCCGTGGATCAAACACTATTGAATAGCAACTGGCTGAACATCTCCAGGAAAAAAATCATATCTAGAATTTGTGTCAATTGCAGTCAAGCTGAATTATTCTCCATCCAGTTTTGAAGAGACTCCATATTTGCCCAGAAGTTGCTTATGGGTTTCCTTCAAGAATGGTGACATACTGGGGACTCACCATTGGCCTCTTTTATAGGCAAGGACAATAGCTAAATGAGCTTTAGTGTGTAAGTAACCATGCTGTTGTGCCTACATATGACCTCTAACCCTGCCACTGTGGAAGGGTTGCTAGATTTGGCAAATAAAATATAGGATTTCCAAAATATAGTTAAATTTGAATTTCTGATAAATGACAAATTTCAGCATAAATGTGCTTCATATGAGGTAATGCTGTTCTTGGGCGACTCCTAGCCCAGGACTGAATATAGCAGGGGTACTAGAGTATGGACGTGTCTACCAATTGCAATACAAGAAAACATGCAATTAAAGGGGGTTCTCAGACTGGATTACTCACCACCATCTTGAGTAGTGTATGGGGCATAGCTCGAACCTGGCACAATGTGACAGTCCAAATCCTGAAAATTTCACTGGTGGTTACCTGGGAAAACATCCCAGTTGGGGGGAGATCCCATTGCTGATTCAGGCATTTGAAGGCTGTGAGGGAGACATTGTACATACAACAAGGGTAGAGTTGGCCAGTTATTACTAGATTGTACTGATGCTCTACAGGGAAACAAGGAGAAACTGAGGATATAGTCAACAACAGCTAAAATTTAAGGAAGAGAGTCAGAGGGCCCTTTGGGAAACTTACAAAGAGGGACTTTATTTCCTTCAGTGGGAAACAAGGCATACATGAGGATCAGATGCAGAACTTAAGAGTCAGACTTGCAAATCCCCAGATATGACTAGATGTCCAATCAGGCCATATCTATTAGGCTAGAATGAGGGCCCTGTTTGGGAAAACTTGGAACTCCAAAACACTGGGTGAGGTCATCTGGATTTGTGCTATCAAGATTGAGGCTTTGTAGACTTCCCCGAACCCTCAAAACCTGTAGAGGTGTTCCACCCCTCCTATAAGAGTTAGTATTTCTCAGTACTGGAAGACTTTATGGAGATCATTCTCCATCAAAATAACATGTGTTTGCTTCAAGAGCAGCTCAACTTCCTTTCCTGGCTGTTAAGCCAATAATTGGAATCAAATACAGGCATAATCTGTTAGGACAGTCCTAGGTCTAATAAAAAGATAAGAGATTACACCCTTGATAAGCTATAAAATTAACTGTCTAGAAGGTGTCAGGTGGTAGCACAAGGACTTGGTTTCAGTATGCCTTATTAAAATAGCTGAGGCATAAAAATGGATAAACAGAAATCCATTGATATGGGACAGTTTTTCAAGATATGAGATTAAAACCTGGCAAGAAACCCAAGGTATGGGTCAAAAATCTCTACTAGAGTGGCTCCTAGAAGCTTGAAGAAAGTGATAATCAACCCTGAATGAGGTGGAAATGTCTGAGTTGCCTCAGCAGACAGTAAAGAAAGGATTCAAAGGCTGAGGGAAATCTGCATGCTACAATATATTATTAGAACTATCATCTATTTGGTGAGGCCCAAAGACAATTGTTCCATGGGAGGACCCAGAGGACATGTAATTTCCCAAAACCATGAGGAATGCATTGATTAGAGAAGCACCAACACCACTAAGAAATTAAGCAGTGGTTCTCTGCAGGCCAAGACTGACCATAGCAGAAATATTACCTTGGATGGTGTCTTGATCTGTTTGGGCTGCTATAACAAAATGCCATGGATTGGGTCACATATAAACAACAAAAAAATTTTTTCTCACAGTTCTGGAGGCTGGGATGTCCACAATTAAGGCGCTGGCAGATTCCATGTCTGGTGAGGGTCTGCTTCCTGGTTTATAGACAGTCATCTTCTCACTGTGTCCTTACATAGGGTGGAGAGGTGAGGAATCTCTCTGGAGTTTGTTTTATAAGAATACTGATTCCATTCGTGAAGACTTCACCCTCATAACCTAATCACTTCCCAATGGCCCCATTTCCAAATACTATCACATTAAGGGTTATGATTTCAACATAAGGAATAAACATTCAGTCTACATTCAGTCTACAGTAGATGGCTATTAGCAATGGGGACAATGGTGCCCTGAAGCAATAGAGACCAAGTAGCAGTGCTTAACCACCAGAAACCAGGGTCTGTTATCATGTTAACTAGCAAAGTTGCAGGGACATCCACAGAAACTTGACGTACAGGAAATTGTAGAGATGATCAACAAAGCAGGTAAGAATAGATGAATAGTAAACAAAGATGTTGCTTAAAATCTACAATCAAAAGGCAAGGATACAGTAACAGAAAGCTAAGGCTGACTTCTCAGATTAGAAAGGCATGATGCTTTGCTCCATTCTTGCACCTGAGACAATTTTCAGAACTGTAACCTACTGACAGAAGAAGTGGCTAGGTCTGAAGGAGGAAGTACACTGCAACACCATGGCACGCATATTCTGTGATTATATCCTCACTCCTTTCCAGTGGGTTTTCCAGTCATTTACTCAGGTGATTGTAGACTTGGGAGAGAAGGGAACATTCAGACATTTCAAGGACTATTGGAGATAGGTCTAAATTAACATCAATACCAGAAGACCAAAGTATTATTTGGCTTCTCTGTTAGGGTTGCAGGCTTATGGAAACCAATAAACAAATTGAGTACTGGCAGGAGTACAGTTCTTAGTGGGCCAATCAGATTCACAGACCTATCCAGTCATCTTCCCAGTTCTGGAATCTATAATTAAATTTGCTATACCTGGAAGTTGGAGTAACCCCACATCGAGTTTCTAATATGTTATAGAGCTACTGCAGTGGGAAAGGCCAAGTGGAAACCTTTTAAAATACCTTCCCCCTGCCAAGATAGTAAATCAAACACAATTTTGCAAACCAAATACAGGAAATTAATGCCACCATTAAATATCCTAAGGATGTTCCTATTGTATCTCCATTTAATTCGTCAGTCTGGACCCTGTAGAAACTGATGGATCCTGGATAATGACTTAATGAAGCCCCAGGTTTCACTAAGTAGTAGCCTAGATCACAGCTGCAGTGATTGTTGCTAGCAAATACTGTCACTAGAGCAGGTTAATAAAGCCTCAAGTACATGATATACAACAGATTTGGCAAATGTGTGTTTTTCCTTTCCAATTAGAAGAGAGGATCAAAAATAGTGGGCAAGATAAGAACATTTACTTACAGTTTTCCAAAGGCTATGTTAATTCTCACACCTCCAGTCATAATATTGTCATGCAAGATCTAGGCTGTCAGGGTATCATGAAAAACATCACTTTGATCAATTATACTGACACCATCATTCTGATTGGACAGGACAGGTTAAGAGGCAGCCTGCACACTGGAGGCCTTAGTAAGACACATGCACAATAGAGAATTGGGAGAAAAAGGCCATGGGTATTAGAGTTCTTCTACATCACTGAGGGTCAGAGGCGTGCCAGGATGTCCCCTCCAAAGGAAAAGACAAATCACTGCCTCTTGAATCCCATACCACAAAGAAGAAAGTAGTGCACCTGGTAGACCTCTTTGGGTTTGGGGGAGAAAACATTCCACCCATTGGATAACTTCTCCAGTTCACACACTGGGTGACATAGAAGGCTGAGAGATTTGAGAGAGGCTGGGAGCAAGAGAGGGATCTGCAGCAGGTCCCGGCTGCAGTGCAAGCAACTCTTGGACCATCTGATCTGACAGACCCCGCATGTGGGGAACGCCCACGTGTGAGGGCCTTGTAAATTAGACTTCACAATATGGAGGGCTTGAGCCCAGACACAGTGTCTCCAGTTGAGGGAAGTGGAGCTATGGGAAAGCAGGAGCAGAAAGAGACTTAGGTTAAAGATAAACTTTGTGAGCGATTACCAGATGGTCATACAGACGAGATGCATTTGGGTACGATAACTGAGTTTTCTACAAAGATATGGTTATGACTTTGCTGACTCTTCCAGAAGATAAACAACTTACCCTTTGGTGTGATAATGTGACCACCTACTGTAGTGGATGGTGTAAGCTGACCCTTCCATTGTCCTTATTCTGCGAGGTTGTAACTTGTTTTTCTACTTTAAGACTTTATGTTCCCCTTTATATCACGTAGGCACACACCTAAGAAAGGTATATAAACTGACCCTGAGCACAATAAAGTTGCTGGTGAGACATAAGCTTCTCAGTCCTCCAGACCCCGCTTTCTGTCATCTTTTGTCTTCCATGCACCCCCCTATCCAGGTTGGAACCCTCTTGCAGGTCAAGAGCTCCTGGCAGATGTGCTCCCTTTACCTGCAGTGTCAGAGGTGTCAGTGGTGAGAAAGGAGGCAGGGCAGGGTTTAAGGCCAGTCCCCGTGGGAGGATTACCACACAGGCCCCTACAGTTCTGGAGCAGGGCCATGCCATCCATGTAAGACTACTAGCTTCTGTTGTGCTTTTGGGCCCTGATAGAGACGATGCTTGACTGTGGGACACCAAGTGATTATGTGTCTGCAAGCTAGTTGCTATCAGAACCAACAAATTGTAAAGACATAGCCAGTAGTAATCCTTCCTAAATTGAGCCTGAGTATCATCAGAAGGCAAGAGTCAGTGCCAGAGCAGTAGCCCAGACCCCTGTGTTACAGTTGCCCCACAATGTGAAGTTACTCATGTTAAAAGTCAGTAGAGGGGAAAAATCTCCCCAATGAGAGGAGCTGCAAGCAGTACACTTAGTTGCATAGTCATTAACTTTGTGTGGAAGGAGACATGGCCCAGGATAAGAAAAAAATACACACACACACACACACACACACACACACACACACACACATATATACAATACTATATACATAGTATTTATATAATGAATGGTGTACATATCATACATAATGAATAGTGTGTTTATGTGCATATACACACACGCACACACACACACACATTCATTGAATGGATTCTGAGTGTGAAGAATGGCTTACATCCAGAAACTAGGCACGGAATCATGACTTTTTATTGGAGTGCCCCTCATCTGCCTCCTGGTTATCCATATTTGATTTATTTTGGTGGTACAGTTGGAGCAACAGCCTTGGTATCTGCCACTAGAAAATTTATTTTCTAATAATTATCTTCATGGTCCTCTTCAAGTCAGATCTCTGGCTGCTACTTTGGCCTTGTTGCTCATTCTGATAGTTGTGCTCACCTTCCTTATAATGGTTAATCACCATCACCTGATCTTCATTATTGAAGCATCCTATTATTGTTAATAGGGAACCCAATTCTGTAACAGCATATTTTACTGGCTACCTTGACCTTCAGATAGCCATCATTGAACTTCTTGATGTTACTGGTACTTACTTATTTACTTACTGCTATGTAAACCGAGCATCCTCCTGGCTCTCCCATGGCCATTTAGGTGGGTTTTCTGGTCTGATGCAGGATATCCACTCTCCCATGTTCATGTCTATGAGTGTTTTGATTCCTTCTTCCACTGCCGATCTTGACGGTTTTGGTATTTTACCTTCACTTAGTGTGGCCCATCACTTTCCTCTTGCTTCTAAGAACCATGTAAACAGCGCATTAACACTGTTTATCAGGGGCCTTGCCAGGCTGTTACATCTTTTGTTACAGGAGAGTACTCCTACACCTATAATATCTCTCCTATCCAATGTTATGCTCCGCCTCTATTGATCCAAACTTCTCAGAACCTAGTCCCATGCTTACTGTCACAGCTTGGTAGAATATATTTGCTAGATTTTGTAGCTCCTTTGGAAAATAGTTTGTCTCATCTTCTAGCAAGTTCCACACTTTCCTGATCAAGTTATACAGTAACTTAGTCTTAGTTATTGCTCTGGTATATGGGAGGGTGAGTGGAAGCAGACCTTGAGGGGATACATATTGTCTGTAAAGGTCGAATGACCTTTTAGTGAGCATGGAGAACTGTGTTTAATAGGGAGAAATGGTCCCCTTTGAAAGCCTAGAAGGTTCAGAGAAATTTGGGGAATCAAGAAGCTAGAGCACATCAACCCAGATTTCCTCCTTCTTGTCTCATGGTACTAATCAGGGCACTGACCTTTATGTAGTTGACCTCCAGAAATTTAGAATTTATCCTTCTCTTCTCATAGAAGAGAGACCTGCCCTGGGTCTCAGAGTCAGCATTTCCTGCCTACCTTCTGGCTGTAACAAAAGTCTCTATATGTTGCCAAGGAGGTCTTCGATTTTACTCACAGCTTCTAATGGGTGACTAATCACCCTCAGCCTTTGATTGTCTTTCTTCAATATTTTTATTGCTTCTGGCATCATTCAACCATTCTATTTTTCTTATATTAATTCCTCTGCAATTCTCAAACACTTGACATTTTGCACGTGCCATGCATTCTCTTCCACCAATATACCATCTCAGTTAATCACTGAGTAAATGTTATCAATTACACTGCCATTGAGTGCTCTACTCATCATCAGTGATGGGGTTCTCATTACCAGCCTGCATGTGGGCAAGGTGAGGTGCTCCAACTAACTCAAAATCCCATTTTAGAGTTGGCTATCTCAAACCATTCCGGGCACCAACTTTTGCTAGTTGGATTGTCCAGGGTGCAGACTCTGAGATAAAGAGCTGCATGTGAGAAGTGCATTGGAGAGTACTCTCCAGATCAACATGTGGGTGGGGAAGGAAAAGAAGCAGGATTGGACAGAAGAGAAGTTAAACTATGATGTGTTTATTACAAAGGCCTCAGCCAATTTCATGTGGGAGGATTGAAGCTGAGAGGACTCTTTAGAGTTTCCAAAATTGGGGCAAGGGAGCCGGGCCTTTCTATCCCTACATCAACCACTTATTGGATGCAAGTTGCCCCCAAAAAAGGAGTGTGATTTGAGCTAAGTGACTAACTGTGCAATCTCTGGAGAGAGACTCAGGTAAGACCCTTCAGTTACAAACACTCTTGGCATCTGGGGTAATAAGTGCTTTGGTCTTAAGAGGGTGGACGTCAGTGCTACAGCATCTATTCGATGCTCTGTTAACACATTGGAGACACAAGTAAGTTGTGAAAGTTATGTGCACTAAGGTTTAATGACTTTAAACTACCAGTGCTTTAACCAAATTAAAACCAAAACAAAAAGCAAAAGCCACAATAGGAAACTGAGAAAAGGATATGAAAAGAAAATTCAAAGCATAAATGACAAAAATATGTGAATAAATATATAAAAAGATGTTCAACTTTGCCAGCAATGTAAGATACAGATACACACATACAAACATATGTGCAGTTAGCAAGGATGAAAAAGATTAATGGTATACAATGTTAGAGAGTAATATGGTTTGGCTCTGTCTCTCCACCCCATTCTCATCTAATTGTAATCCCCAGGTATCAAAGGAGGGACCTGCAATCCCTACAGGTTGAGGGAGGGAAGTGATTGGATTACGGGAGCGGGTTTCCTCCATGCTGTTCTCAAAGTGGCAGTTTTTCCTGTTCTGCTCACACTATTCTCTCTTCTGCTGCCATGTGAATAAGGTACTTGCTTTCCCTTCGCCTTCCACTATGGTCATGTTTCCTGAGGTCTCCCCAGCCATGTGGAACTGTGAGTCGATTAAATTTCTTTCCTTTATAAATTACCTAGTCTAGGGCAGTTCTTTATGGCAATGTGAGAATGAACTAATACAGAGAGGTGTGAAGAAATAGACATTCTCCATATAGTCATGTAAATTGTGGCAACATTTCTGGAAGGATATCTAGTAATATGTATAAATATATAAAATATGCATAGTTTTACCTACTTTATTACACTCTAAGATTATCTCATAGGGATTATAGGACAAATGAGCAATGATATACATATAGAGACTATGTATCATGGCCTTGTGTATAACAGAGAGCTATTAAAAATGACTTAATTGTCCATAAAGAGGTTAGTAATTTGAATCCACTTATGGTACATCCACACAAAGGAATAATCTGCAGTTATTTTAAAAGTTTAAAATATGTCTGTATTGACATGAAAGATATCCACTCAGTACTACTGAGTGAAAAAACCAGATTGCAATGTACCAGATTTATTATTATCTCACTGAAACAAGCTATTGCTATAAATAAATTATAAGTATATATACTTTTTATTCTATTATTTGTAATTTCCTGTATTATTTCTATTTTCTACATAGTCATATATTTTCTTTAGAACCAGAAATAAATTCATCTCATCATTTAGCATAACCATAAAACAAATAAGAAAATGCATTGAAAGATAGCATCAAACTACAGGCATTCTGAGAAGAGAAAAAAAAAGATTGTGGCCAGCCTACTAGAGAAAGGGGAAATCACCTCCTTCATAGTATATAGACTGGAGCAGTAAGTCCCTTGGAGGGGTGATACATGTCCCTCCCTAGTGAATGGCTAAGGGTCGCTAAGTGCCTCCCAGGGCTTCTGTCTTGCTTATGATGGTACAGGCCCAATTTCTTCTATTTTCTCCAGAAGCCCAGCAGTATGGGAGCTTCCAAAAGTTGGCTGGGAATGAAGGGAGACACACACGCCTAGACTGAGGAGGTAAAGACTACTTCAGTACATCCACGTGGGTGGCAAAGAAGGCCGTTCTTTGTATGCCAGTCTTGTATGGATTCTGGCACCACAACCTACAATAGATACGAGAGATGCAAACAGTGTAGAGAATTGAGCCTACTTGAGAAATTTGAGTTGGCACAGAACTGTGCAAAGGGAAGTCTTGAAGAACTCAGCACCATCATGGATAAGTGAGACATTGTGACTTTTGCATTTCATAAAATCAAATATGATCTGCCTTTTATATTTGTAAAAAAAAATTAGTCATTAATGATCTCCAGAAGCTATCTTTATTAGTTTGCAAGGGCTGCTGCCACAAAGTACCACCCTCTCACTGTGTCTTAATATGGTCTTCCATCTCTACCTGTCTGCATCCTCATCTGCTTTCATAAGGACATCAGTCCTACTGGATTAGGGTCCACCCTAATGATATAATTTAACTTAATCACATCTTTAAAGGCCCTATTTCCAAATACAATCACATTCTGAGTGCCTGATGTTAAATTGCCCAAATCTTCAATATTTATATCAAATAAATAGAATATATGTTCTTTTCTACACATAAGTCTTTTTACAAAGAATGGGGGAAATAACTGGACCTAGGATCTGAAGACAAATTACTTGAGGGATCCTGACTTAGCCACCTGGGAAGCATGGCTCAGGAAAGCCAGAATGAAGATGCCTGGCCGTCTTTAGCTATCCTGTCTTGAAGAGTTTGGAGGCAGGGTAGTATATTTAGAGTTTCAAGCCTGACTTTATTTCCAATTTCATTTGAATATTAGACCTCTATATAATAATCAGTACTATATTTCAAAAGAGGACAAATCATCATGTGAATTCAGGACAGGCTTTTCCTGGAGCTGGCTGAAGAGTAGGAGTAAAGCCAGAGCCGCACCAATGGTCCACACCTCTAGGTCTCATTACTTGAGTATAAGCAGTACAAAGGCTAGCCTAGCTTTGCAACATCATTGCCCACAGATTCACCTCGTTTCTTAAATATGTCTTTGTTTTCAAATAAGATAATTAATTTTTGTCATTGAAGACACATTTATTTGAGCTCCTACTGTGTGCCAGAAACTATGCATACGTTTCATGGAGAAAAATAAAGCAGAGTAATGGAATTAAGGATTTTCTGGTAGATAAGTAAACCTCCTTTATACTGAAACCTCAGAGAAAGACTCAATGATGAGGTGCCTGACTGATGTGAAAAAGTGTGCTATGTGGCTACTTGGGGAGCAAGTATTTCAGGCTTGGGAAACAGGAAGTGCAAAAGCCCTGAGACAGGAGCATGCCTGATGTGAAAGAAGTATAGCATGAATATCTAGGTTGCTGGACAGGACTGAACTCTAGGATAAGTAAAATCAGAGGGTTGAGAGAGGCAGAGGAGCCAGATCATGTAAGGTCTTCATATTATTCAGTTTTCTGAAGAAACAGAACTAACAGGATATATATACATAGATATATGAAAATAGATTTATTATGAGGGATTTGGTCATGTGATTGTGGAGACTGAGAAGCCACAAAATATGCCATCTGCAAGCTGGATACCCAGGAAGATCAGGTGCAGTTCCAGTCCAAGGTGAAAGACTGAAAACCAGAGGAGCCAGTGGTGTACATTACAGTTTGAATCTGAAGCCCCTAGTAACTATGGGTTGCGGGTGTAAGTCCTGGTCCAAGTCCAAAGGCCTGAAAACCGGAGAACCAATGTTTGAGGATAGAAGATGGATGTTTTAGCTCAAGCAGAGACAATGTGCCCTTCCTCTACTTTTTTGTTCTATTTGAGGTCACAGTCAGACTGGGTAATGCCAGCCCTCATTGGTGAGGGTGATTATCCTTATTCAGTCTACCTATTCATATGCTAACCTTTTCTGGAAAATCCCTCACAGACACACCCGGAAATAATATTTTACCATCTATCTGGATATCCCTTAGCCCAGTCAAGTTGACACATACAATTAACCATCACAATCTGTTGGTAATTTGTAAGTACATTGACTATTCCTCTGAGTGTGAAGGCTTTTGATCAGAGAAATGATCTAATCTGACTTAGTTTTAAAAAGAATCACTCAAGCTACACTGTTAAAATTAGTCTGTGATATTATCTATAAAACTACTGCAAGAGTCTATGTGAGAGTTCATGATGGTTGAGACCAGGGTTAAATAGAAAAATAATGGGAATATTATAAGGATTTAGTGACTAATATTCCTGTATGAAGTGGATAAAATTCTTTCAAGTGAGAATTTTCTCTCCCTCCAGTGAATAATTTAAATTCTCAGTCTTTGTACAAAGGAGAACACCTGGAGTTCCAAGTCAGAAATAGAATCCAAGGGGTCCTGTACCTCTTGATTTATGCATTTGAAAACATAAGATGTAATAATGGATACTGAAACTGATGTTTGCTTTACCCCTTGCGGCACATTCAATCTAGGACAACTTACACACTCTTAGTTTGAGCTCAGTAAGCATGTGGCATGTTTAATTCTTTGATAAATGCAGTATTGCGTGAGCCCCAGTGAAGCTGATACAGATCTGGTAAGGTCAGACAAATAAAATCCTTAGACAGATAATTCCCACGAGAGTAAATATAAGCTCATGAGGGAAAATGCAGCATTATGACTTCTCCAAAATCAAATACACATGTTTCAAGTAAAGGATTTGAAATTGGGGGGGGGTGGGGAATTCATAAAAGGGACAAAAAGTGTGGTCTGAAGCACATGATAGTCCCATGTAGCATTTCAAGAAAGTTGGAGTCAGTCCAGCAAGGACCCCAGAACAGTGGTAGTAACACAGTAGCTGATTCATTAGACAAAAGGACAGACTTTTAAAAGTTTTATGAGCTTGTCTAAAAGTAAAATGATTGCCTCAAAATTAGATATCCAGTGTGATGTGCATTTCAAATCTGCTTTGTATTTTAATAACTGAATAATAGCAGGGTATAGGGAAGTCAGTTTGATGTTTCTTATTTTTATCACCAAGTCTGAATGACAACAAGGGAAATACTAGCAGCCATTCATGTGGTAGTCAAAATTTAAATACAGTCTGTTAGGGGCAATGCAGTATTAATGCAATGCCAGGAAATATTGGCCCTTCATGAGGAAAGCAATTATGTTCTATTTTTACATTTAGTTTAGATCCCAGTCCAAGAGAAAGTAAGAAAAGAGGCAAACACTTTAGGTAGTAGCCAATAGAAATTTACAATGATACAAACAAACGGAAAAACATTCAATGCTCAGAGAAAGAAAGAATCAACATTGTTAAAATGGCCATACTGCCCAAAGTAATTTACAGATTCCATGTTATTTCTATCAAACTATCAAACTCTTCACAGAATTAGGAAAAAAAATTCTTTTAAAATTCATATGGGACCAAAAAATGAGTTCAAATAACCAAGGCAATCCTCAGCAACAAGAGCAAAGCTGAGCACATCATATTACTCGACTTCAAAATATGCTAGGCTGCAGTAACCAAAACAGTACAGTACTGGTACAAAAACAGACATGTAAAACAATGGAATAGGAGAGAGAACCCAGAAATAATGCCACATACCTACAACTATCTGATCTTTAACAAAGATGACAAAAACAAGCAGTTGAGAATCCTATTGAATAAAATGGTACTGGGATAACTGGTTAGCCATATGCAGGAGATTGAAACTGGACCCCTTCCTTACACCATATACAAAAATCAACTCAAGATGGATTAAAGACTTCAGTGTAAAACCTAAAACTATAAAATCCCTAGAAGATAACCTGGAAAATCAGCATAGGAATGGACAAAGACTTCATTACGAAGACACCAAAAGCAATTGCAACCAAAACAAAAATTAACAAGTGGGACCCAACTAAACTAAGGAGCTTCTACACAGCAAATTAAACTATCAACACAGTAAACAGAAAACCTACAGAATAGGAAAATATTTGTAAAATATGCATCCAACAAAGGTCTAAAATCCAGAACCTATAAGAAACTTAAACAAATGTATAAGCAAAAGTCAAACAGCTCCATCAAAAAGTGAATAAAGGGCATTAACAGTTTTCAAAAGAAGACATATGCACAGCCAACAAGAATATGAAAAAATGTTCAACATTACACATCATTAGAGAAATGCAAATCAAAACTACAGTGAGATACCTTCTCACACCAGTCAGAATGGTTGTTAATAAAAACTAAAAAAATAGCAGATGCTGCCAAGGTTTCAGGGGAAAGGGAACGCTTCTACACTGTCATTGACAATGTAAATTAGTCAAGCCACTGTAGAAAGCAGTTTGGCAGTTTCTGAAATAACTTGAAGCAGAATTATCATTCAATCTGGCAATCTCATTGTTGGTTATGTACCTAAAGGAACAGAAATTATTTTGTCATAAAGACACATGTACACACATGTTCATAGAAGCACTATTCACAATAGGAAAGATATGGAATGAACCTAAATCTCTATCAATAGTACGCTAGATAAAGAAAATGTGGTAGATATATACCATGGAATACTATGTAGCTCTAAAAAAGGAGGAGATCATGTCCTTTGCAGTAACATGGATGCAGCTAGGGGCATTATCCTATGTAATACGGGAACAGAAAACCAAATACTGCATGTTCTCACTTGCAAGTGGGAACTAAACATGGATTATATATGGATACAAAGAAGACAAAAAAAGATACCAGTACCTACTTGAAGGTTAAGGGTTGGAGGAGGGTGAGGATGGAAAAACTACCTATATTCTGGGTGACAAAATAATATGTATACTAAACTCCTGTGACATGCAATTTACCTAAATAACAAACCTGCATGTGTATCCGTGAATCTAAAATAAAACTTAAAGAGAAAAGTTCAAAGAAGTAAGAACTTTCATACACGTAAGTTTTGGGGAAGTCTGGGGAAAGGGTTTTGGCAGTAGGACTCTGTAGAGTTTTGCTAATTAAAAACTGAAGAGGAGAAATCTTCCTGCATGACAGTATGAGGAATTCTGTTGACCCACTGCCTACTGAAACTAGTAAAAACTATTTTAAAACAAAATGTGGCACATATACACCATGGAATATTATGCAGCCATCAAAAATGATGATTTCGTGTCCTCTGTAGGGACATGGATGAACCTGGAAACCATCATTCTCAGCAAACTGACTCAAGAACAGAAAATCAAACACTGCATGTTCTCACCCATAGGTGGGTGTTAAACAATGAGAACACATGGACACGGAGGGGAGCATCACACACTGGGGTATGTTGGGGGTAAATAGGGAAGGGACAGTGCGGAGTGGGTAGTTGGGGAGAGAGAGCATGGGGAGAAATGCCAGATATAGGTGAAGGGGAGGAAGGCAGCAAATCACACTGCCATGTGTGTACCTATGCAACAATCTTGCATGTTCTTCACATGTACCCCAAAACCTAAAATGCAATTTAAAAAAACAACCATTTAAAGCCTCTATAAATGGTCATAAGGATGGGCAGCAAGTGAATAAATACCTATTCAAATAATCTGCAAATACTCCATAGATTATCATCAGGTATTAGTTTCCTATGGCTTCTTTAACAAGCTACCACCACCTTCGTACCTTAAAACCAAGTTATTTTCTCACAGTTCTGGAGGTTACAAGTCTGAAATCAGTATCACTGGGCCAAAATCTAGGAGGGTTGTACTCTCTCCAGAAGCTGTTCTTTGCCTCTTCCAGCTGGCAACCAGCGTTTCTAGGCTTGTAGATATATCACTCCAATCTTTTCCTCTGTGATCACATTGCTTTTTTCTCTTTTGTCTCTGTCAAGTCTCTTTCTGCCACTCTCTCATACAGACCTAAACAGCAGATTGTCATATAAGATAATATTAACAGGTTAGAGGGATTAGGAGGTAGATATCTTTTGGGGAGGCTATTACTCAGCCTACCATCCTTCAAAAAAGAAATAATTAGATTGACAGCTGAATTCTCAACAGAAACAATAGAAGGCACAATACAACAGTATTATGTGTTCAAAGAACAGAAAAAATATGGCTGCTGCTTTAGAATTCTATACCCAGAAAAAAATATACTTCAATAATGAAGGTGAGTAATATTACATTGCACATGTGTATGTGTGCGTATCACCTTTTCTTTATCCATTTGTTGATGGACACCTAAGTTGTTTCCATATCTTGGCTACCACAGTATAATGCTGCGATGAACATAGAGCATTTTTTCTTTTCATCCTTCTGCCATGTGAAGACACAACAAGAAGTCCTTTACCAGATGTTGGGCTCCTCAATCTTGGACTTTACAGCCTCCAGAACTGTGATCCAATAATTTCTGTTCATTATAAAGTACTCAGTCTGTGGTACTCTGTTATAGCAGCACAAAACAAGGTAGGACACTATGTTCTCCAATCATAACGAAATCAAACTAAATAATATAACAAAGGAAAGATCTGTAAAGTCCTCAAATATTTGTAAATTATATAACACATTTTTACAACCAATGTTTCAGAAGAAGCAATTCAGGTAAATTAGAAAATATTTTCGAATTAAATTAAAATTATAACATAAGAATCTGTGACATTCAGCCAAAGCCCTGCTTAAAGGGAACTTTATATTATTCCATGTTCATATTAAAAAGAAAGACAGGGTTCTAAGCAATAATCTAAGCTTTCTCCCTTAAGAAACTATAAAAAGAAAAGTAAAACAAATCTAAGGCAAGGAGAGAGATGGGGATAATATGGATAAGCACAGAAACTAATAAAATTAAAATCGGAAAAAATGACTAATATCAATATAACCAAAATCTGGTTTCTTTGAAAAGACCAGAGAAGCTGAAATACCGAATGTCAGAATGATAAATATTTAAAACAGGATTGTTGAGAAGCCATGGCTAAAGAGCACAGCTAAAAGGCTAGGGAACTGTACATATAGAGTGAGGGATACAAGAGTTTTAAGAAAGGGCAAAAATGACAGAACATGTAATATAACCATAAAATTAATAAATCTCTTATTACCTAGTAGTAATGTTTAATTGTTTACCAGTGTGGAGTAGCCCACAAATCATTTAAATATACAGCAAAAGCACATAAAGAAAACAAGGTGAGAACATGGAAAAATAAGAAACCATTTTTATATTGCAAGGGGAAAGATGCTGGCTGAATATAAAATGGTGTTGGCAAGAAAAAGTATTGGCAAAGATACTAGTATTTACTCATTTCATTTTTTTTTGAGAATGTGAACCCATATTTTAAAAGAAGAAAAAATACAAATACTATGAGATTATCCCATTGCAAAGAAATAAATTATGTTTATATATTTTATATCTGAAAATCTATAGACATACATTTAGATCAAAATAATTTGTTAAAATTCAGAGATTTATGAGTTTTAGAAAAAAAGCTATGGAACAAATAGTAAAGGAAGTACTCACAGGAAGAAAAAGGATGTGTATTTCTTCTAAAAGGGGAAAAAAGGAACAAACAAGATGGTGGCGAGAAAAATGTAAGGCACAAAAACAATACAGAATCATATTAGTGTGAGGGACCACTAATGGTGTGGTTAGGACAGTGTAGGCATGAAAACATTAAAATGGAGAAACTGTGACTATAGAAAATAAATATGTGAGATGAGCACATAACACCTTCAGTACAGAAGAAATATTAATAAAATAAAAAATTACAATTCTTTTTACATGGTACTGACTTTGTGAAAGACAACCATGTGTTAACTGAAGAAGTTGTGACATATAATCATCTGGGAAGAAAATCGTTTATCATTACTATGAAAATCCTGCGTTATTCTCATCAAAATAAAAGAATGTTTAAAGAAAAGTGCATTTTCAGACATTGCTTAGAATTAATGACAGTAATGACTGAAGCAGTTTTTAAAAAACATAATTTGTTTATTATGAGCTAAGGGAAGAAACATAAATAACATTCATAGTAATGAATATCACCATAATAATTCCTTCTGCCAAGATTGCCTATACACAGTCCTTTATATAAATATTTGATTCAACAATATCATGTAGAATATAGTTTAAATATAAATATGATTTTCCTTTAAAAATATAAGTTAATACTTTTTCTAGGGAGACGATTTTAAAAACAAGGTAGATTCTTATCTCTGTAGCACTGTATTTGAAAGTGTGAAAGAAACTGAGTGACAACACATAGCCTACTAATTGTGTTTCAAAGTATTTGTTTCTTTCTGGTTATAAAAATGGTAAGTACATCAGAGGCTGAATAGAAGAATCAAGCAAGAGGTTGATAAATACTGGAAACAAGCCAACTAAAGAATATATGTTTATTTTTGGTAGTGTAAATCACATTTTAAAATATTTATAATATTTTATAATTATCAAGGTAATTCATGTGTTTCAGATGTGTTGGAATATATTGAAAGCATAGATAAGAAAATAAATAAATCAATTAAATCTTCCCTAGCAAGAGGACATTGTTGCTATTTTGCTATATATCCTCCCAGTTCCATGTAAGTCTGTAAGAACACACATGGATGTCCCATAGTCTTCCAATCCTGCCTTGTAATTTAAGTAAGTTTGAAATGTTGGCATTTCTGTCATGCATAGATAGGTTTTAAATTTGGAGTATAGAGCTTCTGCTTCTGGCCAAGGTGAAATAATAAGGACCAAAATTATACATATGCCTACAACAGCTAGAACCCAGACAAAATGTATGAAACAACACTTTTCAATGTATTGAACATAGGCAACAAAGGACAGTGATTTCTGATACATGAAAAACAAAAAAGGAAAGTCCTACAATTGTCCCCAGCTTATTGCCTGAAGAGAGATGGCAAGTGGCAGTGCACAAAGCAGGAGGCTGATTGTATCCTTGGGCTGAGGATCTGCAGTGGGCAGCCCAGAAAGGCCAAAGTGGCTGGAACTTGCAGTTCAAAAATATTAGAAAAGAGAAAGGTACACAGGGAGATCTTCTGAGCTCACAGAAAGCTGGGCATAATTCCCATTCCTAACAGGTAAAGTGCAGAACCTCACAATTGTTAGGGCATTGGTTAGAGTACTCAAAATGGTTTTGTCTTAGTAATGAAGAAATACTGACCATAGACTAAATACTGCTCTGATCTCACATAACAAAATTAAAGCATGACCCAAAAGAATCATATTATTTCCAAGAAACTTGACTATGGATCAGAAAAAATCTCAAGAATATGTATTTATAGACACACAAAAATACCCATCACACATCAAGGTAAAGTTCACAATTTCCAGCATCCAATTAAAATTACCAGGCATTCATAAAAAAAAGGACTGTAGGATGAATGATAGCAAAAAAAAAAATCTATTGATAACACTAACATACAAATGAGACAGATAACATAGATAAGGACAATAAAAACACTTATTAAAACTGAATTACATATGTTCAAGAAATGAAAAATTAAACAGGTAAAATAGAGATATAGACAATATTTTTAAAACTCTACATCATCTTTGATATATGAACATTATAATGTCTGAGTTGAAAAAATATAACAGTGTGGATTAATAGGAGATGAATCATAAAAGAAGAAAATATTAGTGAACTTGAAGATATAGTGATAAAAACTCTCTAGAATGTAAACAGAAAAGAAAAACCACTGGAAATAATGAGTAGACCATCAGTGAGCTATGAAGCAACTTAAAATGACCTAACGTAGATGCATTTGGAAACTTCACAAAAGAGAGGAAATATGGAGGATAAAAATCATTTGAAGAAACAATGAATGTAAATTATCCAAAGTTGATGAAAACCGTAAATCTACAGATTCAAGAAACTAAAAGAATTCCAATAACAGGAAATATGAAGAAAACTGTACAGTACCTCATAATAAAATCACTTAAAACCAGTGATACAGGGAAAATCTTAAAAGTAGAAAGAGGCAAAAAGGTATTTACCTACGTAGAGACAAAGTTAAAGACAACAGCATATTTCTTGTCAAAAACAGTGAAAACCAGAGAAGAGCAGAACAATGTCGTTAAAGCACTAAAAGAAAAATAGTGAACCTAAAATTAATAATGTTTGACATTCTCTGGCATCCCAGTGAAAATATGTTTCAAATCAAAGGTGAAATAAAGTATTTTTCAAAACCAATCACCAACAGAAGCGCAATACAGGAAATGTTAAAGAAAGTTGTCCAGGCAGGCAGAAAATCATACTGATAGAAATCTGGACAAACACAAAGGAATGAAAAGCATCAGGAATTGCAACTTCATAGATAATATAATTTCTCTATTATGTAAATGTCTTTAGAATGATTGTTTAAAGCAAAAAAAAAGTACTGTATTGTGAAGTATATAACTTTTTTTATGTTTTCAACTCTTATAAATCCAAAGTTATTTTTTTTTATTTTTTATTTTATTTATTTATTTATTTTTTATTGCATTTTAGGTTTTGGGGTACATGTGAAGAACATACAATATTGTTGCATAGGTACACACGTGGCAGTGTAATTTGTTGCCTTCCTCCCCTTCACCTATATCTGGCATTTCTCCCTATGCTATCTCCCCGCAACTCCCCCCCCCCCCCC